>JAHLKC010000040.1:0-276485 GCA_025449115.1 Chytridium lagenaria
ACCTCTCAACCCTCACTCACCACCATACCTACCACTCCTTCTTCCCCGGCTCTCATCCATCCTCCCCCGTTGATACTACACCCGCCAAGCACCACCCCTCACACCTCGCACCCGCCTTATCGAATTTTCCTACCAGCCCCGTGACGCAAGACCCTTAAATTTCCAAGATCAAAACAAAGACAATATGTCCATGAAGAAACCATCGCTCACTCGTTCTGATCCATCAATGCCTACTCCTACATCCTCCATTCACCGTTCCGCCGTACCTGAAGAGACCATCTCCGCCGAACAGTTCGCCCGCATGGAGGATCGTCTGGATGCCCTACTTGAAGAGATTAAAGGGCTGCGGAGGACAACGCCAAACTCCAGAAACGCCTTGACGCTAAAGATGAAGAAATCAATCGACTCACCCGTCAACCAGCCCAATCTCCTCTCAACAGTCTCGCCCATCACCCTCTCACCGCTCATCGACAACACCGCCGACGGCATGGACACCGAAAAGGGAGGTCCTGGAATCACTCTCGTCAACCAAACTTGCGGCCTTCAAACAAGACCTTACCAAGACAGTCGTTGCAGAAATCCTTGTCGCTATGAAGAAGCCGGTATGACATCCCCACCCCTGTCCTCATATGGTATTCGACGTCCACCTCCCAAGACCTTCAGTGAAAACTTTGACGTTAACCAACCTCGACAACATTCCGGCCCCATGAGCTTTGCAACTGCTGTCCGACAAATCGCGAAAGGAAACGCCACACCCGACCATGCTGCTAGAGTCGTTTTTCGCAGTACATACCCGCGTAGCAATGTGGAAGGCATCACCAACATATATATGAAAGGATACGTCCAACCAGGCCCCAAACGCTTTGTTACGGTCCGCAACGCCTTATTCACCCTCGGCATCACTCTGGTATTCTCGAGATGAGTTTCATTGGGAAGTCGGTCGTTCATCTGCTCTGTGACTCTAGCAAAGCCGCGCACATTCAAGAATGCCTTACCAAGAAAGGTGTTTTCCTCCCAGGTTTCAATCCGCTTGAGGTCCCTGAACTTGTGGTATCTTCCGGCAAGTCCCTTGAAGAGCGTGAGAAAGAAGGCCGCGTTAACTGTATCCGTCGCCTTGGAGGCCTATACTGTCGCGGGGGCCAACAGATTAAAAAAGCTTGCCTGGAAGGCTTTGACGACGACCTGGCCTCTGAAGTCCGTACCTTTGCTAAACAACTCGAGATGGATAGAGCACAACAGGATGCTGAGAGGGTTTTCTCGTCAACTCCGACAACATCTTTGGACGATCGTACCTTTGCTCAACCCCGCAAGATTGCCAGAAGACGCGTTGACGAGGACAATAACCCCACCACTGCCGTTCCAACTAATCGATTCTCAGCTCTTTCAGAAATGGATGTTCAGATGAACACGACACACAGTGATACCGACATTAACATGAATGTTAATGTCTGAGGACGACAATCACCATATATTACGTTTTGGGTTCCTGAATACACAAGGGTTGAGTGGAAAAGCCGACTTGATTACTGACACTCTTCTTTCTCTAGATATTGACCTCATGGCGCTAGTAGAGACGTGGTTAGCGCCAACCGACGGGGTACCCTTACGACGTGTTGTGGTTAACAGCACCGCCCCTCCACGACCCCGCCATGCTGATGGTACCGCAACTGGCCGACGAGGACATAGAGGTGTATTAATGGTGGCACCAGGGGAACGGGAGATTGGTATTGAAGTTCTGGGTTCGGATTTGGGGGGTCGTTGGGTAGCAGTTAAGTTGGGGATATTGGTGATAATTGTGGGTTACCTCCCGCCAATGGTTGGGGATGCTTTAGGGCGGCTGAGATGCTGGAGGGGTTTGATAGATTTAGGACAGGGATAATGCAAAAGTGTCCTACATCACCCTTGGTGGTGATAGGAGACTTTAACGCTCGGATGGGTGCACTCACGGGGGATACGATGACGGTTGGGGAACCGACTAGGAGGAATTGGATGACGACATGGATGGAGGATCCTGAATGGACGCGGCTTGAGCCATCGAGGGGTAAATGGACTACTCATGCTAGGAACGGCAGAGGGATAACAGACTTCGTCTTCCTCAACTCCCTTGCCCTCCCGCTAGCTCCTGATTTGGTTGTACACGAGGACGTTACTCTTGGAAGTGATCATTCGCTGCTCACACTGGAAATACCGTTACCGACAGCGTTCTGGAAACCAGCGTTTTCGCGCATCAACATTCACCAACTCAAGGGCGACGGTATAGAGCTTTTTTCGTTCAAAGCTGCGGGAGGGACGACGGGAGGTTATGACGAAACTGGGCACTTTAGAAGTTGCGGCGGCAGCTAGTCGAGTGACGCACACGTTTGTTGAATGGGCTGAACGCCAACGAATAGTGGATGAGGCGTCCACAGCGGTCACTCAGTGGATTATCCACTCGGCTGAATCATCGGTTGGTCGTTTTAAGTTCAAAGGTGGATCCCCACATAATGGATTCGGTACCCCACATTTGGCCGCCTTACGCACTTTGGCCAATAATGCTCACTTGAGATACGTCGACTCACCCGCTGACCTACGACCTTTACGCTGGCGCTACCGAGTTGAAGCTAACCGTATTTATCGTGCCGCCGTTCGTTTGCATAAGACACGAGTCTTCCGACAAAACTCTGACTCCTTTATTGCCCAACCCCAAGTTGCCACTAAAGTCATATCCTGTCAACTGTCACGCCATCACCGTTCACACTGTGCACTCGACCCCGACCACCTGGATACGTACGTTGCGCACTTCAACAATACTTTTGGCGCTTTGCCCACTGGCACCGAAATACCTGATCAGGCCTTCCTTCTTGACACGGATCCACGACACCGCCGTCAAGTGCTCCACGACCCAACCTGGATAAACGACATGGTCCTGGAAACGGTGCTCAAGGATATACCAGCGGGTAAAGCGACTGGTGACGATCAAATCTTCGGCGAAATGCTCTCGAGAGCTATACCTGAAGTGATGATCCCACTTAAGCTACTCTTTAACTTGGTTGCTATTTACAACTGCGTTCCATCCTCGTGGCTGGTTGCGAACGTGGCATTAGTATACAAGAATAAGGGTAGTAATCGTGACGTCGCCAATTACCGACCTATCTCCCTTATCTCGGTCGTCAGAAAACTCTTTGAGGCTGTCCTCCGCCCCGTCATGGACAAACGCATCCTCCCGTACCTCGATATTGCCCAGGGAGGTTTCCGAGCACAACGTTCCTGCCTAGACCAAGTCTTCAACCTTCACGAGCTCATCCAACATAATCCTGGCCTAAAGACAATGTATCTTGATATTAAAGCGGCATACGATACCGTGGACAGACGACTTCTCTGGTCTCGCTTTGCGCACCCCCCGGCGCTCCCAGTCCTACCGTGGGCTGGTGCAGAGTACGACGCGGAAACCCGTAATTCCTTGGTTCCTCTCCTTCGATGTCTTTTTGATTTCAATATTGCCTTCCTTCTCGTCCTTGGTTTTAAATCCACTCCCATCCCTGTACGTCGCGGCCTCCTTCAAGGGACGCGTTTAGCCCCATCTTTATTCTTACTTTTCATTAATTCCCTCCCCAAACGCCTCCGCTCTTTACATGATGTTCCTCTTGTTACATGCGGCGGTCAACGCCTTAACTCTCTTCTTTTAGCCGATGACACGACTATTTTCTCTCCAACCATCGCCGGACTACGCCGCCTTGCCAATGCATGCTACGATTGGGGGAAGGAAGTTGGCATCGAATATGCACCTACCAAATCGGCTCTAGTGATTGAAGGGAACGACACGGTGACGATGGGTGGGGTTGTTATTGCACCAGTGGCCTCAGCGGGATTTTTGGGGATGATCATGGACACTAAGGGGGTGGATGTACCGGCTTCTATGGTGAAGCGGACTCAAAAGGCGGAATCAATGGTTCGGTTTTTTCGTAGTAAGGGACTTAACTGTTGGGGATGGCGACCATCACTCTCACTCCTTCTTTATAAAGTTTTTATTCGCCCTTTAGTTGAATACGGCCTTGCCCTCCGCCCTCTTACTTCCTCTGAAATTCTCCCCATCCAACGTATTCAGAACCTTGCTCTTCGTGCCATCTTTTCTGTTGCCCGTTCCACCAGTATCCCCTCCCTCCACCTTATATGTAATATTGTTCCCATGTCGACGCGCAATCATACTCTTAATGCCTCCTTCTTCTTTCGTATCCATCAAACTAATGACGCCAGCCACTTGGCAGCGAGACTTTATCGTTTCTCCCTTCAACACGTTAAACCTTCATCCCTTGTTCGTTATACATCCTCACCTACTTACCGTTATCGCAATCCTTTATGGCCTCTCGTCCTCCCGTCCTTACAAAACTTAGTCTTTAACCTTCTCCGTTTCATTATACATGTACCAGATGTCGGCCGCCACGTTGGATCCTCTCCCCGCCTCCCTCCTAGCTTTTTCGATACTGCCCATGTCCGTGCCCTGACAACCTTACGCGCCTCTGGACCCCGTACCTCGCACATCTTTCCTGTTCTTGCTCGCGGCCGCCGCCATCACCTTCTCGCATCAGGGTCAACCCTCCATCGACACCAATTCCGTGCCTTAGCTTGCTGGCTGCTGGGGAGAGTGGCATACCACCAACCCTGCCTCAATTGCGACAACAACACCCCCGGCAGCCGTGAGCACACGGTTGAGTGTACTGGAGCAAACATTCTTATTCCCACCGCATTCCCAAGAATCCCTTTGTCTATTCCCACTGCACCTGGCTCCACCGTCATCGACTCCCTCATTACCCGCCTTAGATTCCCAAGAGGTGTTGATCGCCACCACACCACCCGCGTCGAGATTCGCCTGTGTGTGGAGGTGATCGAACGTATACGATGGTGCTGCTTTGGACAACGACCATTCTGGGATTCCTCTGTCAACTCACGCGAGCAGGAACTTCAAGGCATTTTGGACGAGGCACGAGGACACGCGGTAGCTATATCGGCACGGACCCGGCGGCTTACGAGGGAGGCGCTCGAGGACCACTGGGTGTTGGCACCTGAAGAACCTCTTTGAGGTTGTTAATTTACGTTTTTGTGATTTTTACTCTTGTTTCTTCTCTTTTTCACCTCCTTTACTTTTGACGCTTATCTCCAATTTTACTTTACTCTCCCCATCTCTTTTTCTCTTTCATGTGTTTACTATCTGAGGCTTTTACCGGTATGATTGCGTTATGTGGCTCTTTTATGTCTTTTCATTCCTATCACATCTCTTCTCATTCAAGCTTTTATACGTTTCTGTGTCATCACATGTATCTGTTTTTGAATGCCCACCTTAGTCTATTCCCACGGGAATAGACGGGTCAGGGACAATATATTAATTGATGCGCTTAGGGTTAGGGAAATCTTTTTGCACAAAAAAACATCCAAAGTGCCTAAAGATCAGAAAACAAAACCATCACTGAAGACTCCAACACCCATCGCACCCATCCAGCACTCTGAAACATCGATCCCGTCCTCTGTAGAAGCAGCATCACGTTCCAGCTTCTTGAGAAAGAAAGCTGGAAGAATTTAGATAAGTCCCGCCTGATCTGTCCCATTTGCCGTCAACAAGGAGTACACTGGACAAACAAAGGCCCATCTGGATCCCACGCCTCCACTGGCACCCGTCGCCTTTCAATTCGCTGTGACGGCACATCCAACAAGCCCTGTGGACATTCTGGAAGACTCACCGCGATACTCAATAAACAAAACGACTCAGATTACCTGGACATTGGACAGCAACTCGCCGCCGCCCACCAACACCTCGAGACGATCTCCAAGACAACTGCCGCAATCATCCGACAACCAAAAAAAACGCCCCTACTCTCCCCCACCCACCGCTACACCTACGATTACCTCCTCCTCTCCCTCGATACTCTCGCACTTTACACCTTCCACTGCTCTCACCCCAACCAGCCAACCTCCCATCCCTACACCATCACTCCCATCGGAACCCACATCTCCCATAATCCCTCTCCACTCCAACATCCTCCACACCGACCCTGACCCCTCCTGCTCCCCTCTGCTACTCCAGACCCGTCCCGCCAAGCACCGCCATCACCATCATATAACCGTCTTTTGTCTTTTTCCTACCAATCCCGCCATCATCTGACAAGTCAGACACAAAAAGACACAAATAACAACATGTCCTCCTCATCCAAGAAGACGCCGCCCTCATCCTCCCCCTCCCAATCGACCCCCCAGACTGACCAAGGTGTTCTCCTAGACCAGATCTCCCGCCTGAACATTCGTCTTGACAGCCTCCTTGATGAAATTAAAGGACTTCGAGATGATAACTCCCGCCTCCAAAAACGACTTGACGCCAAGGATGAAGAAATTAACCGTCTCACTCGCCAGAACATCCCTCCTCCCATTGAAACTCCCACCCTGCCCACCCCAACGGTCCCTGCTGCCACTCCCATGGATACCGAAGATGGCGAAGTTCTTGAAGCCCTCTCCACCACCAAATTAGCGGCCTTTAAGGCCGACCTCACCAAAACTGTTGTGTCCGAAATATTGGGTGCTATGAAAGATGCTGGTCTTACTAACCTTTCTACTAGGCACTCTACCCCACGTCGCCCCTCTCCTAAAGTCTTTTCTGAACACTTCGATACCACTGCTCACCGCCAACCCGCTGGACCCATGAGCTTTGCTGCCGCCGCTCGCCAAATCGCCCGCGGAGATGCAACACCTGAACACGCTGCCCGTATGGTCTTCCGCAGTACATACCCTCGAAGCACCATCCCCGGTATCACTAATCTGTATATGCGTGGATACGCCGAACCAGGCCCTCTCCGGTACACTATTATTCGCAATGCCCTCCTTACTCTCGGTATCTCCACTGGTGTTCTTGATATGTCGTTTCATCGGAAAATCTGTTGTTCACCTCCTATGCGACTCATCCAAAGCCGAATTCATACAAGGACGTCTCACCGACAAAGGCGTTTTTCCTCCCAGCATTCGACCCCCCTTGAAGTACCCGACCTAGTCGATTAGCAGCAAATCCAAGGAAGAACGTGCACGAGAGGGACGACAAAACTGCATCAAGAGACTCCGGTGGCCTATTTGCACGCGGTGGAACTCAAATCAAATCTGCATGCCTAGAAGGGGTTGACGAAGGAATGGCAAATGAGATTAGAGCCCAAGCCAAGATCTTTGCCGAAGAAAAAGCCAAACGCGATGCCGCCAAAGTATTTGGTACCCCAGCAATGCACGCCGAGGATGACCGAACCTTTGCCGTACCCCGCCGTGTTGTGAAGAAGAGAATTATCACGCACGCTGACGACGGTTTACCGACCTCCGCCAACCAATATCACCATCTTGATAGTGATGACGACGACATGATTGTAACCCCTGCCGCAACCGCCGTTCATAACAGTGTTAATGCCTGAAGACGCTGAACAACATATTTTACGTCTGGGGTTCTGGAACGCCCAAGGATTAAGTGGGAAAGCTGATTTACTTACTGACACATGCCTTTCCTTAGATATCGACCTCATGGCGGTTGCGGAAACATGGTTATCACCTACCGACGGCGTCCCAATCCGACGTGTCGTGGTCAATGGCACTGCACCTGCAAGACCCCGACACGCTGATGGTACTGCAACTGGACGAAAAGGCCAATGGGGAGTGTTATTTGCTGCTCCTGGAGAACGAGAGCTGCGAATCGAGGTACTGGGGGTGGATCCTGGAGGGAAGTGGTCGGCGATAAAGGTGGGGCTCCTGGTTATAATTATTGGGTACTTACCCCCAATGGGAGGGAATGGGATGAACGCGGCTTCCATGCTGGAGGATTTTGATGCGTTTAGAGATGGGATGACAGCACAATATCCAACGTCACCTACTGTGGTGGTAGGCGACTTTAACGCACGAATGGGGATACTTACGGGGGATAACGGCACAACAGGAGATGCGAGGAGGAGGAACTGGATGATGAATTGGATGGATAATGATGAGTGGACAAGGCTGGAACCATCACACGGGAAATGGACGACACACGCCAGAAACGGTAACGGCATCACGGACTTTGTCTTTTTGAACACGGCGGCTCTTCATCTGGCACCGGACCTTATCGTTCATGAAGACATAACGATGGGAAGTGATCACTCACTCCTGACGATCGAGGTACCAATGCCTGTCGACTTTTGGAAGCCCACGTTCTCCAGGATCAACATACACAGGATGACGGGGGAAGGACTCGGTGACTTCCAGGATAAACTCCATGAAGAACGGGAGAACGTCATGGCAAAACTGAGGAACCTGGAAATCAGGGCAACCGCGGCAAGAGATACGAACGCCTTGGTGCATTGGGATACCCGTCAGCTAGCGGTTAACGAAGCGTCTGACACGGTTGTTAACTGGCTGATTCGAGCAGCTGAGAGATCCGTTGGTAGATTCAAGTTTCGGGGAGGATCTCCACATTCTGGTTTCGACACCCCTCATTTAACGGCGTTACGCCATTTGGCGCGGGATGCACATCAAGCCTTCCTTACGTCACCTCCACACCTGAAACCCCTACGTTGGCGTTACCGAACCGATGCAAACCGCCTCTACAGAGCAGCCGTTCGTCTCCACAAGACACGTGTCTTCCGTAACCGTACGGATGCTATGCTCTCTCAACCGCAGACGGCGGCTAAAGTCATCTCCTGTCAACTTGCTCGACATCAAAGATCTCACTGTGCTTTAGACCCATCTCGCCTACCTGCCTATGCGGAGCATTTCCAGTCCACGTTTGGCGCCCTCCCAAACGGCACAGCCATCCCGGATCATGCTTTTCTTGAGGCCACCGACCCCCAGACCCCTAGGAAAGTACTCAACGACCCAACCTGGATCACCGATGATATCCTGGACACGGCACTGCGCTCAACTCCCTCTGGTAAGGCCACTGGAGAGGACCAAATCTTTGGGGAAATGCTCTCGAGAGCCATCCCTGAGGTACGTGGCCCCCTTCAGCGGCTCTTTACTCTTATCGTTATATACACCTGCGTTCCAGCCTCATGGTTGGTTGCGAACGTGGCATTAGTATTTAAAAATAAGGGTAGTAATCGAGATATTGTGAATTACCGACCTATCTCGCTTATATCGGTGGTCAGGAAGCTCTTTGAAGCGGTACTTCGCCCTGTGATGGACCGACGGATCTTACCCTACATCGACGTCGCCCAAGGTGGCTTCCGTGCCCAACGCTCGTGCCTGGACCAAGTATTTAACTTACATGAGATTATCCAACACAACCCCGGCGTCAAGACCATGTACCTTGACATTAAAGCGGCGTACGATACTGTGGACCGACGACTCTTATGGTCCAAGTTTAATCATATACCGGCCCATCCTCACGTACCCTGGGCCGGTGCGGCATTCGATCATGAGACTCTTACCTCCGTTGTCCCCCTTCTTCGTTGCTTGTTTGATTATAATCTTGCCTACCTTCTTGTTCTTGGGTTAAAATCACCTCCCATTCCCGTCCGTCGGGGCCTCCTCCAAGGCACCCGACTGGCACCCTCCTTATTTTTACTGTTTATTAATTCTCTCCCACCCCGTTTACGCTCTCTTCCTGGTGTACCCTCAATTAACTGTGGCGGATGCCGAATTAACTCTCTCTTTTTAGCGGACGACACCACGATCCTGTCATCGACTTTGGAGGGGGTTCAACGCCTGGCTGCGGCATGCTTTGAATGGGGTCAGGAGATGGGAATTGAATATGCACCCACAAAATCAGCTCTTGTGGTGACGGGGAATGGTACAGTGACGATGGGGGGTGAAGTTATAGCACCTGTGGGCTCGGCAGTGTTCCTCGGGATGGTTATGACGCCGGATGGGGTTGATATCGCGTCCTCTATGGAGAAACGCGTGAAAAAGGCTACTCTGCTTATCAACTTTTTTCGTAGTAAAGGCATGAACGCGTGGGGATGGCGCCCTTCTCTTTCTCTCCTTCTCTATAAGATGTTTATTAGACCCTTGGTAGAGTACGGATTAGCACTCCGACCCCTTTCCTCCCTTGAAATACTTCCCCTTCAAAACGTTCAAAACATTGCACTCCGCTCCATCTTCTCTGTAGCCCGATCCACCAGTATAGCCTCTCTCCACTTACTCTGGAACATTGTTCCTTTAACGTCGCGTAACCACACTTTAAACTCCTCCTTCTTTTTCCGCATTCATCAAAATAACGACTCCGGCAACCTGGCCGCGAGAATATACCGTCATTCTCTTCAACACGTCCTCCCCTCCTCCCTAGTTCATCGCACTACCTCTCCTACTTATCGTCACCGCAACCCCTTATGGCGTTATGTTCTTCCTCACCTTCAAAACCTTGTCTTTAACCTTTTACGTCTTACCATTATTAATCCAGTTGTCGGCCGCTCAGCCAATTCCTCCCCACGCCTCCCTCCTACCTTCTTTGACACCGCCCATACGCAAGCCTTGCTTCACCTCCGTACCTCTGGACCCCGTACAGCTCAAGTCTTCCCAGTGTTGTCAAGGCGTCACCGTCATCGCCTCCTTGCCTCTGGCTCCATTCTTCATCGACATCAATATCGAGCCTTAGTTTGCTGGATATTGGCAGGGTCTCTCACCACCAACCCTGTCTAAACTGCGATGACGACACCCCTGGAAATCGAGAGCACACTGTCGCCTGCACTGGAGCGAATGTTCTTCTCGCCGTCGCCTTCCCACATCTCCCTCCATCAATCCACCGAGCCCCAGGATCCACCATCATCGACTCGCTTTTGTCAAGTATTCGTTTCCCACCCAACGTTGATCGCCACCATCACACTCGCGTTGAAATTCGAATGTGTGTGGAGGCTATTGAGCGTATTCGGTGGTGCTGCTTTGGACAACGGCCGTTTTGGGACTCGTCGGTTAATACGCGTGAGCAAGAACTCCAACAGATCCTTGAAGAGGCAAGAGGTACGGCAGCAGCAATATCGGCAAGAACACGACGACTTACGAGGGAGGCGCTGGAGGAACACTGGGTGCTGGCTCCTGAAGAGCCTCTTTGAGGCTTTATTTCTTCCTTTCTCTTTTGTTTTATTTCCTTCTCTTTCTCAATCTTCATGTTTCTTTTCCTCTCTCTTTCTCTTTCTCCTGTGCTTCTATTCATTCTTCCTTCTTATTGTCGTACTTTCTTTCTCGTTTTATGCTTTAATTAAGGTGTGGTTGCCGCGTCGGTTCCTTCTTTTCACTCCTGTTCTCTTTCTTTCCATGTTTTTACGTGTCTTTGTGTGGCTTTACGCGTTTTATGTTTCTTTTTTACGCGTTATCGCGCTTTTACACCATATCGGAGTGCTGCCATATGTTCTTAACGCCTGTATTTTTGTTATCGAGAGCCCACCTTAGTCTTACATCACGTTTGACGGGTCAGGGACAATAAACCTTGATAAACTTAGGGTTAGGGAAAAAAAAACTCTTTTGCACAAAAATCATCCAAAGTGCCAAAAGAACTGAAAACCAAAACATCGACGAAGCCATCAACCCCCATCTCCCATCATCCAGACCCCGATCTCTCATCCCCGTCGTCAGCTGCCGTCAACCAATTCCATCAGCTTGAGAAACTAAGCTGGAAGAACTTGGATAAGGCTAGGCTGATCTGCCTATTTGTGGTCAACAGGACGTCAAGTGGACAAACAAAGGCCCTTCTGGAAGCCACGCCGCCACTGGAGCCCGCCGCCTATCAATACGCTGTGACGGTACACTTACCAAACCTGCGGGAGCTCTGGACGACTCGTAACTATCCTCCAACAACAGCAAGATTCAGATTACCTCGACATCGGCCACCAAATTGCTACAGCACACCAACAGCTGGAAGTAATCTCTAGGTCGACATCTGCTTCTCTTCGACAACCTAAGAAAAGACCCGTCAACTCCTCAGTCATTTTATCCAACAATACCTCCCTCCATTCGCCTCCTCACACATCCCACCTACCTCGGCACCATCGATCCCTTCCTCATCCCATCTAGTAACCCCACCATCTCTCTCCAACCCTTCATCCTCCACCCTGCCTGCATCACCGAAACCCCCAGCAACTCCCCCCCTACCCTCTCGGTCCCCCAAACCCATAACTCTACCCCCACCGACAACAGACACCCCACCACTCAATCCAGGCTTGCGGCTTTTTCTTTTCAATCACGTGACTTACCGACAATTTCAACCGGAAATTTAACAGAAGCAAACATGTCAACACCGTTGACAAAGAAGACCCCGTCCAACATGGCCTCGGCACCCAGCTCCACTCCAGTATCCATCGAGGAAAGTATAAGGCAGTACACTAACATCATCTCTAGGATGGATGCCAGAATGGAAGACTTGCTCTTGGAAGTGAAAGCGTTACGAGAAGATAACGTTCGCCTTCAACAACGACTCGACGCCAAGGATGCCGAGATCCACCGCCTCAACCGTGAAGCTCTCAAACCTACCGTAGCAACTGCTCCAGAGAAAACCCCTCCCACCGCCGCTCCAGCAGAAGGGATCAACATGGAAACTGAGGATGGGGAGGTCCTTGAAGAGTTATCAGCTACGAAACTGGCTGCGTTTAAGGCCGATCTCACCAGGACTGTGGTTGCCGAACTCATCGTGGCCATGAAAGAAGAGGGAATCGCCCGACCAACACCTCTCCCGCGTACCCAGAGACCTCTACCTCCAACATTCTCAGTGAATTTTGACGTCAACGCACCTCGCCCAAGCCCAGGCCCTCTCAGTTTTGCCGCTGCGGCCCGTCAAATTGCCCGTGGAAACGCCACCCCCGACCACGCCGCCAGGGTTGTATTCAGGAGTACTTATCCCCGTAGCACAGTTCCCGGCGTCACCAACCTCTATATGCGTGGTTACGTCCAAAGAGGCCCCAAACGCTATCTCATGGTCCGCAACGCTCTTCTGGCCATCGGCATCGACTCCGGCGTCATGGAAATGAGCTTCATCGGCCAATCTGTTGTGCATCTCATGTGCGATTCGAGTAAAGCCGCGTTCATTGAAAAGAAACTGATCGACAAGGGCGTATTCCTCCCCGCCTTCGACCCATTGGAAGTCCCACAGCTCAATGTCGCCAGCAGTAAATCTCATGCAGAAAGAGAAAAAGAAGGTCGCCTAAACTGCACCAAGAGATTGGGGGCCTTATATAGTCGTGGAGGGCAACAGATCAAGCAAGCATGCTTGGAGGGCCTCGATGACACCCTGGCGGAGGAAGTACGCACTCAAGCCCGAATCTACGCTGAAGAACGCCAACGTCGCGATGCGGAGCTCATTTTCCGCCAACCAGAGATGACCGCTGAAGCCGAACGGCCCTTTGCATACCCCCGTAAAATCGCTCGACGCCGTGTTGAAGGTCCAGTCCCCAGCAACCCCGCCAACATCAACACGTTTGAACAACTCTCTGACAACGATGAAGAAATGGATGACTCACATGTTGCTTCAGACACTAACACTCGTGTTAATGTCTGACGACGGGGACCACCATATTATGCGACTTGGCTTCTGGAATGCCCAAGGATTATCAGGTAAAGCCGAATTACTCACTAATACATGTACCTCATTAGAAATAGACCTCATTGCTGTCGTCGAGACATGGTTATCGCCGACTGACGGGGTCCCTCTTAAACGCGTTCTGGTCAATGGTACGGCACCACCTAGGCCCCGCCACGTTGACGGGAAGGCTACTGGACGAAAAGGACAATGGGAGGTGCTGATGGCAGCACCGGGGGAGCAGGAAATTGGAGCTGAGGTGCTGGGTGTGGATGCAGGTGGGAAATGGACTGCCATCAAGGTGGGAATCCTGGTTGTTATCGTGGGGTACCTACCTCCTATGGCAGGCCATGGTTTGTTAGCGAGAACGATGCTGGAGGAATTTGACGCTTTTCGTGAGGGAATCTGCCAGCAACACCCGACATACCCAATTATCGTAGTAGGGGACTTTAATGCACGCATGGGGGTTCTTACAGGGGACGTGAATGTGGTTGGGGATAATCATAGGAGAGTGTGGATGCAAAACTGGATGGGGGATCCTGAATGGACGAGGCTCGAGCCATCTCGAGGAAAATGGACTACTCACGCACGTAACGGTCACGGCATCACAGATTTTGTGTTCCTCAACACTGCCGCACTCCCCATTGCACCTGACCTGGTGGTGCACGAGACATCTACTATGGGGAGTGATCACTCACTGCTTACGATAGACATCCCGCTTCCAACGCCGTTCTGGAAACCACCATTTTCGAGAATTAATATTAGTAAGCTGGATGATGATGGACTGGTACAATTCCGAGAACGGCTCAGGGAGAGAAGGAATGATGTGATGACGATACTGGGACTGTTGGAAGTTAGAGCTGCGGGATACCGAGTGACAAACCGAATGGTGGAATGGGATGAACGGCAAGAAATTATTAATGAGGCCTCGGATGCCGTCACTAGATGGATCTTGAGGGCTGCTGAAGAATCGGTGGGCAGATTCAGGTACAAGGGCGGAACCCCTCACTCTGGATTCGACACACCACATCTTGCCGCCCTCCGCCAAATTGCCAACACTGCACATCAAGAGTTCATTGTGTCCCCTCCCAACCTTAAGGCCATTCGATGGAGATATCGAGTCGAAGCAAATCGTATTTACAGAGCTGCCGCACGCCTTCAAAAAACCAGAATCTACCGCCAAGGATCTGATGCCATACTCGCTAAACCTCAAGTCGCCGCTAAAGTCCTCTCGTGCCAACTCACCCGACACCAAAGATCACACTGCGCTCTGGATCCCGACAAGCTCGACGAATACGCCCACCACTTCAGTAATACCTTTGGTGCCCTCCCAACAGGTACTGCCGTCCCAGATTACGAGTTCCTTGACTCCACCGACCCCCAAAACCCCCGCCATGTTCTCCCATACCCGACGTGGATTACCGATGCGACAATGGACAAAGTTCTTAGAGAGACTCCATCAGGGAAAGCAACTGGGGATGACCAAATCTTCGGGGAAATGCTTTCAAAAGCAATCCCGAGGTACAAGGTCCCCTCCAAGTACTTTTCAACTTGGTTGTAATCTTTAACTGCGTTCCATCCTCATGGTCGGTTGCGAACGTGGCGTTAGTGTATAAGAATAAGGGTAGTAATCGGGACGTTGTTAACTATTCGACCCATCTCTCTCATCTCGGTTACCCGCAAACTGTTTGAAGCCATATTCCGACCTCTCATGGACAAGCGCATCCTCCTTACATCGACATCGCACAAGGGGCTTTCGAGCTCAACGATCATGCCTGGACCAGGTCTTCAACCTGCACGAGATCTTCAACACACCCTGGACTCAAAACCATGTACTAGACATCAAGGCGGCCTACGACACGGTGGATAGAAGATTGCTGTGGTCTCGTTTTGCAAACCTACCAGCTCAGCCTTAGTCCTTGGGTGGGACGCCTTCACTCACGAAACCTCCTTTCTGTTCGTTCCTTACTTCGTTGCCTCTTCGATTATAATGTTGCTTTCCTTTTGGTCCTTAATCGTAAATCTCCACCCATCCCTGTTCGGCGTGGGCTCCTACAGGGAACACGCCTGCCCATCCCTATTTTTATTCTTCATAAATCCCTTCCTTCACGTCTTCTCTCGTTGCAAAATGTTCCCTCGATTATGTGCGGCGGTCGCCGTCTTAACTCTCTTCTTCTAGCCGACGACACCACCATTTTCTCGACAACGTTACAAGGCCTCAACGCCTCGCGCAGGAATGTTTGAATGGGGACGCGAAGTTGGCATGAGTATGCACCCAACAAATCCGCTCTTGTTGATCGACGGCAACGACACTGTTACTATGGGGGATTATTATTCGGCCGGTTCGCTCAGCCGGATTTCTGGGGGTTGTGATGGATACGACCGGAGTGGATATCCTGCCTTCTCTGGAGAAGAGGGTCAGGAAAGCTCATGTGATGATCAACTTCTTTCGAAGTAAAGGGATGAATAGTTGGGGATGGCGACCTTCTCTTTCACTTTTTCTTTATAAAATGTTTCTTCGCCCTCTTTTTGAATACGGTTTAGCCCTCCGACCCCTCTCTCGTGCTGAACTACTCCCTCTTCAAAATACCCAAAACTTAGCTCTTCGATCTATTTTTCTGTTTCTCGTTCTACCAGTTCTGCTTCTCTTCACCTTTTATGCAAACTGTTCCCTCTCATCTCGTAATCACACTCTTAACTCCTCATTTTTCTTTCGACTTCACCAATGTAATGACTCGGCAATCTCGCCGCCCGCCTTTACAGACACTCCCGCCAACATCCTATTCCAACCTCTTTTACTTACCGCACTACTTTTATTGCTTATCGTTCTCACAACCCTTATGGCCTTCTGTCCTTCCTTACTTACAAAATATTGTTTTTAACCTCCTTCGGCCCATTATTTCTACTCCAGTAGCTGGCCGCCCTGTTGGTTCCTCTCCTCGCCTCCTCCGGCCTTCTTCGACTCTGCGCATCGACAAGCCTTAACTGCTGCCCTTGCCGAGGGACCACGTACTTCACAGGTCTTTCCCGTGCTACCCAGGGGTCGTCGTCACCGCCTTCTTGCATCAGGATCTTTGCTACATCGTCACCAACTCCGAGCCCTTGTTTGCTGGGCCCTAGGCAGAGTCTCCTTCCACCAACCCTGTCTTAATTGCGACGATGATACCCCGGGTAGCCGTGAACATACGACGGAATGTACTGGAGCCAACGCCCTCCTCGCCGCTGCAATACCTCACCTCCCACCGTCCCTCCCCACCGCTCCTGGTTCTACCATAATTGATTCATTACTTTCACGACTCCGTTTCCTACCCAACGCCGATCGCCACCACTCATCACGCGTCGAAATTCGCCTGTGTGTGGAGGCGATTGAGCGGATTCGGTGGTGCTGTTTTGGTCAAAGACCATTTTGGGATTCTTCAGTCAATACTCGGGAACAAGAACTTCACCATATTCTGGACGAGGCAAGGGGTACTGCGGTGGCGATATCGGCAAGGACACGACGACTTACGAGGGAGGCGCTCGAGGAACACTGGGTACCGGCTCCTGAAGAGCCTCTGTGAGGTTTCTTTTCTTCCTTTTCATGTTTTTCCTTTCTCTCTCTTTCCCTCTACTAAGTATTTCTTTCTTCTTGTGTTTCCATTCTCTTTAACTTCCTTTTCTTTCATTTCTCGTCTTACGCCCTTTCCTGTCCTTTTAACTAAGCTGTTCACTTCGTCGGTTCGCTATGTGTTTCTTTACGCGCTTTACTCTTTCCCACGTGTATTTCTAATCTTCTGTACGTGTCGTTGATTCTTTTTACGCGTTTTTAGCGTCTCTTCTTTCTTTGGAGGGTCGAACTTAGTCTCTTTCACGCTTGTAATGTGTTTTGAGAGCCCACCTTAGTCTTACGTAAGTTTGACGGGTCAGGGACAATATATTCTTTGTTACGCTTAGGGTTAGGCGCTTTCTTTCGAAAATATATTATACGCTCGTCAACTTTATTGTGGTTTATATACGAAAAACTACCTAACCTTCTAACCCACAGGCCCTTATAACTCAATTTGCCCAATAGGTTTCCGTTTACTAAGTCACATGCACTTGGGAAGTGAGAACCTTAATACAGTCTACTTGTATCACCCCAATCTGAGACTTGCATATTGTTAGGTAATCTAATATCTATATGTGTGCAAAGTATCACAAAGTTCTGACCATTCATTCTCACTCAAAATCACCTCAACATTCCCGCATTTATATATACCATCCCGATTCCTAAGTACTCTGGCACGCGGGGAGGGTGGACCTTAATAGAGTCACTTTGTACCACCCTTTTCTGAGTGGTGCATATCGTTCCTGGTATCGATATCTATGCTTGTGCAAAGTATCAGCAAATTCTGACCATTTGTTTCCATGTTATACAGACTTAAGGTTTGAAATGTCCCGATTTTTTCGGAAAATCCGCCAATCATATAGTAAACATAAATTCCATGCTACCCATTTGAGTCATACAATATATTTTTAACACTGTTGCTGACATCTCTGAAAAATTTGAGCAAGATCTGACCATTAGATCTCGTTGCAGGACAGCGACAAGTCTACTAATTATTACTTAAGAAAATTTAAAACTTCCGACGCTTGTACGTCGCTCAATTTTGACAATTGATTGAGGGTTAAACCGGTTTCGAGATCGTCGCAACAAGGGCTACATTTCATATTAAGTCAAGTCACACAAAAAAAATCGATAACCCTGTGGGACCCCATGTACCCTAACCTCCTGTGACCCAAGATCCTGGCCCTCCTCCGGCACTCGTGAATGCTCTCGCTCCTGGTGCTGCTCCCGACGAGGTCGCCATCTACACCGCTCAGACGGAACGCTTCAAGGTGGAGCTTAACTCATGGAATGCACGGTACACGGTGTTCAAACCATGAACGCAACCGGTACCAGGCTGATCTCCTCCGTCGAGAGAAAGCACATCAAGCAGAACGAGATTGCTAAATCTATCCTTGATGAGTGTTTTCCCGATTCCGATCGAAAAAGAGTTGAACACTTGACTAACGCTTCCGAGCAGGTCGCTGCGCTCCGTGCGCTTTACACTGTTGGTAATCTTGACGGTCAGGCCGGCCAGCAGTGGAACATCAAGTGGGGTCACCTCAGGGTTGGTCCCACTGCTACTATGACCGATATTATCCGCTATATTGATCAGATCCTTGACCTTGTTGATGCTCATCAGAGGATCTATCCTAACGATTCCGATCGCAGGCAGATTCTTGATCTCTTGGTCGCCAAGTTTACTCATAACTGTCCGGCAGTCCCTGAGTTTACTGGTATTTCCGTTGCCGTCAACGATGGAGGTTCGTCGTCGTTCCTTCCCACTGTCGCACCTGGCGACAATCCTCCGAGGACTTCTATGCTCAAGGTGTGAATCGGTTCCATACCAAGATTCAGACCGCGCTCAAGCAACTCCGCGCCAACGCATCGCTCTCTGAGAACCATGTGTTGCATGCTAGAGCAGCAAAGGCGAAATCTTCTAAGGCTGACGCCAACAAGAAGAAATCATCGACTCCAAAGGTCTCAAAGCACTGCAAGATCCACGGCGACTGTATGCACGACGACTCTGAATGCCGCGCCCAGAAGCAGTCCCAAGACAGCTGAGGGTGGCGTCAAGAAGAGGAAGACTCATAAGACGCCAACGGCAAGCACCAAGTGCACGGTGTGCCAGAAAGGTCATAAGGCATCTGACTGCCCGACTTTGAAGGCCATACTTGATGAGCAGGCTAAGGCTTACCGAGCCTCCGGCAAAGCATCTGCGGCCTCCGAAGCCATGGATGTCGATAGTGAAGCTGACACTAAGGAGGTTCCGACTTCTTCTTCAAAACAGAAAGCCTCCGGGAAAGCTAATCGCGTGGAGATCCCGCTGACTCAGAATGAGATTTCCTCTATCGTGAGAAAGCATCTTCGTGCAAATGCTGCTATAGTTCCTCGTCAGACTGTTCCGACAGTTACTTGTGAACTTAACGAGACAATTGTTGAACGCTTCCGAGCTCATTCAGCAGTTCACATCAAACTCGGTGGTTTGTTGATTCTGGAGCTTCTGCCTGGATGTCTCCTATTGCCAATCTGTTCGACAATCTTATCCTCCTAGCTCAGGTGAGGAAGGCACTGTCCACCTCGCTGATGACCGTTCTGTACCGGTCAAAGGATATGGAGATGTTATGTACAAGTTCGGCGATCATTTCCGTTTGATCAAACATGTTCTGTACGTCCCTGATCTTACTGAGCCTCTGTGTTCGGTATTGGGCATGATTGAGGGCACACAAGACTTAGTCGTCTTTTCGGCTGATGAGGTATATCTCTATATCCATCAAGAAGGTCGAACAATCACTATTGGCCGTCGTGTCGGTGACCTTTATCACCTCCTTACTACAGTAGACACAGCACCAAAGCTAATGGAGATTACGGATGGTGATAATGAGGCTAATCACGTTACATCCGCATTATTGGTTCCGACTGATGAAGCAACCCTCCTCGGCGACGAGTGGGATACCTGGTTACGCACCGCTCTTGGAGATGAACCTCTGGTTGAAGGATCCGCTCCTGCAGACAACCACGACATGGTTTTGGACTCACTTTCCGAAGTAAGTTCATCAAACTCGATTAGTAACGCCCAATCTAATCGTCTTTCTACAGCTGCATTTCTAGGCAAAAATGCAGACATGACCATAAAGGAAATCGTTATGCTGCATAAGCGATTTGGTCATGTTCATCCACGGATTCTTATCCAAACGATGACTCATGTAGATTGCATCACAGTAAATAAAAAGTTATTATCAGACCCGTCTGTTATTTCTTTATTGAATGAGTCTATCCTTGAGAACTGTCTTATCTGTGCCCAAAATAAGATAGTCCAACGGCCCATAGGTTCTTCATCCCAATCGGTCCGCCGAAAACTCTATAGAATCCATACCGATACTGTACCTTTACCTTGCCAAAATGAAAAAGGGTTGAAGTACTGGTTACCATTCGTCGACGAAGGTACCCGATGGATTACCATACGCTTTGTTCGCGACAAAGGACAATCTGCTAGCATGACCATTTCGACCATAATGCAGTTGGAAAATGAAACCGGACTCCGCGTCGCGGAATTCAGATCTGACACAGGCGAAATTGCTACGTCTACAGACTTCCAGAAGTTCTGCACGGAAAAACTTCCGCCGATCACAATCTCACCATCACCACCTTACACTAAGGAGCTCAATGGTTTGGTTGAACGGACTATCAGAAGCCTCAAAGTGATGGCATCCTGTATGCTTACTCAGTCCAAGCTTCCTGATATTTTCTACTCTCATGCACTCCTGTATAGCGCCCTTGTTAAGAACACGCTTTGGCACCCTTTTCTGAAAGGAACACCATATCAGTCGTTTACTGACAAGAAACCCGATTTGACACGTATCAGATCGTTTGGTTGCCTGATCAGCATACACTTGCATCCAGATCAGCGGCGTGCGCTACATACCCGCGACAAATCCGAACTCGGGTTATTTTTGGGATATGAAGGACAGTCGCTTAAAGTAGTGAAAGCTTACAATTACCGAACGGGTACGATACGTCCCTACTATCATGTATACTTTCACGATGGTGTATTCCCCGGAAACAGCCCATCGAAATCAGTCCTTGATGATCTACTATCAACTTATCCTGTTTCGACATTTTCCTTTGACGAAATACCAATTGAAACAGAAGAGGAAGTCATTCCTGAGGATATTACTTCGGAAGTACTTATCCCAAATGATGATAGTGACTCCGAAGAAGAGGACCCGATTCCTTTCGTCACTTTCCCTATAAACTTTGACGATGAAATCACGCTTGTAGTACCTCCCGTTGTACTTGTTGCACCTCCTGAGGATGCACCACTATCAAGACGAACCAGATCACGTGCACCTGCTCCCGAATGGTCTCGTACTCCTGGCGTTACCTTCCGAGGTGATCCAGGCGACCGAGCTGCACGCAGTAAAGTCATCAAACCAAAGATTGTTTTCCCTGAACCAGCTCCGAGTTCAACTCCTCCTCAGAAAATCCCTATGTCACAAGTTCTTCCTTTACCTTCATCCGTTGAAGAAGCTATGTCACGGCCAGATGAAGCACCATTTTGGTACGCGGCAATGTTGAAGGAATACAACGAACTTAAGCGACGTGGGACGTGGGATGAAGTACCTTTTCCGAAAGGTGCTCATCTAATTGATGGAAGATGGGTTTTCGATCATAAGTTCGATCAAGACGGTAACCTTATCCGTTATAAGGCCCGTTGGGTTGCTCGAGGTTTCAGTCAAATTCCAGGCAAAGAATATACCGAAGTGTTTTCGCCTGTCGCAAACGCTAATACTATTCGGTTTTTCACTTGCTGGAGTGCGATTCTATGCCTTCTTATCTATCAGATAGATATTACTGGCGCATACCTCTTTGGAACTCTCCACGATCTGAATTATTTGGTGATGCCACATGGTTTTGAAAAGTTCGCAGCTGACGGTGCTATGATTGTCTGTCGATTGAATCAGGCCATCTATGGTTTACATCAATCCGGACGAGAATGGTACATAACACTGTGTCTTTGGCTTGTAAAAGATGAAGGTTTTACGCGCAATAGAGCTGATGTCTGTCATTTCGTCAAATATGACAAAGAGTCTAATACTCTTATCCACGTAATCATTTATGTGGATGATATCATTATCATTACTGTTAATGTAAGCTTTATTCACGCCTTCATTGATCGAGTGGACAAGCGATTCAAAGTTGGAACCAAAGGGCCTATTGACTGGATGACCAAAATCCAAGTTATTCACACCGTTGAAGGAACGTTTATTTGCCAACGATTCTATATCAAGCATTTATTAGAGTCCTGTGGATTATGGGATACGGGTATCACCTCGAAACCCACTCCTATGACCATCAACTGGTGTCACGATGATTCAGCAGCTGAGTTATCGCAAAACGAACGCGATCAATTCCGTTCAATCCTGCAAAAGATTTCCTATCTCGCGCAGAAGACCAGACCTGATCTGGCATTTACCGTCAGTAAACTAGGGCAATATCAAGCTAACCCAAATGCTGGGGACTTTGTTGCACTAGTTCGAGTTTTACGTTATTTACTTGACACGCATGACTATGGTATACTATACTCAAAATCGGCGTTGTCTTCTATGACACAACTCACTGAAGGTAGAACCGCCATCTTGGACATAGAAGAAGCACCTCTTTGTTATGCAGACGCCAGTCACGCATGTGAAGATGACTTTAAGTCACGTACCGGTTACGTGGTGTTATTCGGTGGCGGCGCCATTTCATGGCAGTCCAAGAAGCAAACGGTTGTTGCGCAATCATCTTCTGAAGCGGAGCTCATTGCACTCAGTGAAGCTACCCGCGAGATGATATGGTATCAAAGTCTCATGGATGAAGCCTTAATCCAACATCCTGGTGTATCCCGTATATATCAAGATAACGACTCAACCATTGCTATCGCGAAAAATCCGATGCATCATCAACGTGTCAAACACATGAACGTGAAACACAGATTTGTCAACGACAAGATTGATGAACGCCGCATCGAACTCGCCTATTGCTGGTCAGAAGACATGGTCGCTGACGTCTTAACGAAGTCTTTACCTACTGAAGCACATCAACGGCATGTCCGCAGCCTTGGTATGCGACGATTCAGAGACTTGACCACACTGCCATCAGAAAAGCAATAGTTCCTTGAATTGCGGGGGTGTGTTGAATCTCTGTTGTATCGTTATAACAATTCAATAAACTCTTACTTTGCGATTCATGATGTTCATCCGTCGAACATGTTCATCCGACTGAACCAGAGAGACGACCTTTACGTCGCACGTTATAGATCTATATTCACGTTTGACTCGTATTTAACATGATCACATATCAGCTTTAACGCTGTAGCAAAACTCAACTTGTTATTGCGGTACGCCAAATGACTAAGAGTTGCAGTTATGCTACGTTGCGGAATGCCGATAGATCAAGTTAACTCGACGACGAGAATGTATACTATAGATCTCAGCTCCGAGCACGCGTGATTATGTTCCGCACATAAGGTCTTTACACTTTATCATCTTATCGTCATTACACCCCAGGGTCCCGCACCCTTGGGTCAGCGCGTCAGGGTCCCGCTCCCCAGGGTCCCGCTCCCCAGGGTCCTGCACCCTGGGGTCCTGCACCCTGGGGACGTCGCTCCAAGCACCCTGAATCACCTCCCCAGGGTCCTGAACCCTGGGGCGTCTCTCCGGTGTCTACCGCACCCTGGGATAGACCCTGCGGCAGACCCCCGGGCTCTTACACATGTTTATCATGTGTAAGGACATATGTCAGCATATGTCACAGCCACCGTGAGAAGCAAGAGAAGCTGAGAAGCGCCACCAAAAGGCGTTATATGGAAATATCCCATCAATTCTCAGCATCTGAGTGAGAAGTGCACTTTAAGTTCCCAGAGGACTTTTATTGAAAATGACTATAAAAGGGATCACTTTCCCCCTCCAAGTGGAAGTATCAGTTCAATCCTGTACTCTCTGCAATATCTATCGCGCATTCTCTCTAAACGTTAACAAGATGGACTTCGGTTTCCCATTCTATAGTTAATGTCCCTGCCTCGATGCAGCATTCGAAAAACCGTCGGAAAGGCTATGACCTTTTGAGCGGTTCTTTCTTTTTCTGCCATCAGGCAAACCTGATGAGCTCATCTTCGCAAATGTGAGAGAACGGAGGAGTGAGAGTTGGATGAGATAAAGGGGGGGAGGTGGGAGGGGAGTTCGGATGTCTGTTTGACGCGACGGAGGTTGACAAGAGGGGATGACGGCGTCGATGGAGACGGAGCTGGAAATAAAAAGTTACTAATACAGATTTGCGTTTCTGTCAGTCCATTTTCAAAAAAATCTTCGGACCCACACTCACAGGAAGGAGGCTCAAATTTCGCCAAGTCCTTTGCAAGACGCAGCTCAGCTCAGAAAAAATAGGCCTTGTAACACGATTTATTTTGCATTTTTTTTGCCTACTTAAAAGGTGCTACAAAGTTGACACTGGGTGAATTATTTATTATTTATTATACATTACTAATACTATTTATTTAATTTTTAAATATTTACTTTATTTATTAATTTCTTTACTTCATTTATTTATGTTATTTTTTCCATTATTTATATAATTCTTTTTACTTAATTCATTTTTTTTATTTATCTTTTTAATTATTTTCGTCATTACACCTATGTGTTTATACATTGTTTTTTATGTTTTATAAATTGTTTTTCACAGCGAGTGACTTTGGACGAGAACAGCACTGTCTCGTCAGATGCCTGCTCACTTTTATTCTCTATTTCATGTTTATAATTTCATGTTCATTATATTACTTATTACTTATTTAAAATTATTCATAATATTTATAATGTATTTTCGTTATTATATAATAAAAAACCTTTATATTTATCGTCTCTTTTTCTTTCTCATTGCTGTCGACTCTTCTTATTTTGTAAATCAGTCGTTCGTAACATTTATCGGAACTTTCTTTTATTTGGTCGTTTGATTGTTTGTATTCTACAAAGGAGTATCATTATTATAAAATACATAACCTTCTAACCCACAGGCCCATATAACTTAGCGGAAAAAAATCGAAGAAGCGGCGTCCCTCATTAAAATTCAAAATATAGCCTTAGAAGGTGGGATGACAACTTGTACCATTTTTTATTTTTTTTTTATTTAATTAGAATAAAACCAAGTTCATTGGGGCAAGCAACACGATAATTAATTATCAGCGGATGGTGTTGCTTGTTCCATAGAAAATACGGTATTTTCCTAATATCAGACGAGTCCATCGCATGCAATAGTAAGCCGTCGATTACCGAATGTTTGATGTTGCGTGTGCCCAATCACTTTTGAAAGTAAACACCATTTCCTCTCGCAGCCTTCTCCATCAAAGTTCCCCAGACCCATTAAAACGTGAGGAGAAAACTTAGATTGGCATCCATGATCATGGCAATATGCATGAAGCTTTGGCAACATCATCATGTAAGGATGTCAAGTCCCAAACTTTCGAAGGTGAACGCACAGCTTACATGCAATATCATAACTTATCGCAATTTTGTGATTTGGATATTCCCTCTTGACATCCTCTAAGGCGGAGACAGCGTAAGTAAGCTTCTCCCCCACATCAATATCTTTGATTAATGTTAGAAGCATGATTTAATCAACACATTGACCATAGATAGCATTCGTTACTTCGTGTCTACAAAACGTTCCGAAAATAGCGGCAATATCTGTCTTTCCACCGGATTTGTTATCGTTGCTTCCTGCTATAAACTGAGAAGAACACGCGCCGCGCTCCGAGACACCAGGAATGGGATTTCTCCGATAATCATCATTCGCAGTCTATACATTGTAAAAAAAATAAAAGATAAAAACACAGAACCAACCTTGAAAACATTCCTTGCTGATAGCAGATTCACCATAATTTCCGCCTCCTCCATGGTCTTTATCAAGCTTCCGAGCAGAGAAATACCCATCACAAATCTAATATCAACCAGTATATCAATGAGGAGGAGAAACAAACGATGTCCCACCTGAATTAGAATCCCAGAGCTATTTTCGTACCGAGACAGGGGCACTTCGTTCTTCCCACTCCATGCTTCTCCACTAAAGTGGGCGTGATGCGCCCGTGCCAAACAAGATGCTCCAGAATAGTAAATTCACGCATTGCGTCCAAAAACTGCTTGTAATAGGTGGCTTATCACTTTCTAGCAGGTAAACGGAGTCTAATCGTGTGAAGAACTCGGCCTCATAGCCTGCTTGAAAGGACACACCGCCGTGTTCTTGGTACCGTGACAGTCTCCGCATTGTGCATAACTGAAACGCGACAGTCGCGTTATCCACATCTGAAGGCATAAACCCTTGGGCCACCAGAATCAATGCGATGGGATGATCTGGACAACCCTTCACGTCAACTCTCTCGTTTCCACGCCTCGTCATTAAATCAATGTGAGTTGTGTGTGTCCCAGCTCTTTCACAACCACATTCAAATGTCGATCCCTCCAACTGACCTGGATACAACACCTTGTCATCTCGATCAAGGTAGTGTGAAGCATCTGCATCCTAATATCATCAATGCTCGCAGCTTGGCTCGTTTAAAGGGGCGTAATGTCTTTGGCGTCCATGTGGCCCGAAGTCGAAGTAATGGTCACTTCCCAGCTCCTGATGGCCAATCCATTGATTTGAGGAAATCAATGAACGTAAGTATACGGGCACGTAAAGAGACAAGAAAACGATGTTTATTGGGGGTCATGCTACCTGAGGAAATCAATGAACGTAAGTATACGGCACGTAAAGAGACAAGAAAACGATGCCCAGAAGAAAGGAAAAGGAGTGGGGTTATATAGGGTAGGGACGCGTATCATGATCAGCCTCAACTACACGTGAAAGAGAAAACCAGATGAGATGGGGGGCTATACAAAAACAATGCGAATGAAGGGAAGATGTGAAACATGAAGGGAAGGGAGGTGGTGACATGAACATGATCATGACAAATATGACAAACTAGGAACGCTGAGTTCCGCACACCCCCGTGTCATGAACGTGTGAAGCAAAAGGAGTAAACAGGATAGAAAGAAAAGAAAGAAGGGGAAGAAGTCTCTTTTGATTGTTTTTTTTTTTTTTTTTTTTATAGGGAAGGGAAGGAGAAGGATGGAGACCGAACGCGGGCCGGTGTTGAAGAGAAGTGGACGAGCGACCGGCTGGTAAGGATATCGGCTATCATGTGGGCGTGGGACAATAGGTAACCGCGATAACACCAGCACGAACTTGGGCGCGGTAGAACATGTATTTGATGTCGATATGTTTGGTGTGATGACGGAGGCAATTATCCTTGGAAACAGCAATAGCCGGTAAATTATCGCAAAACTGGATTGTAGGGCCGACTTGAGAAAGGCCAAGAGTAGTGAGGAAGCGGCGTAACCAGATGACATCCGCGAGGACGGCGTTTTGAGCGATAATTTCAGCGACGGTGGTGGAAGTGGCGAGAGTTGGTTGTGAGCGGGATTTAGCAACGACCGCCCCACCAGCTAAGGTAATAACGGTTCCAGAGACGGAGCGGCGAGTGATCGGATTATTAGCGTAATCAGCATCGGCATAGGCAGTAAGTTGGAGGTCAGAATACATGGGATCGGAGGAGTAGTGAAGACCCATGGAGGTAGTGCCGCGAAGGTAAGCAAGAAGATGGAGGATGCGGGTCCAGTGGCATTGGCGTGGGTGGTTAAGGAATCGAGAGAGATGAGTGACGGCGTGGGCAATATCAGGGCGGGTAATGGTAAGGTAGATGAGTTTGGCAACAACGGAACGGTAGGGTTTGTTTTGCATAAAAGTGATATCCGAGGGAGTGGGAGGGTCAAAATCAGGATGGGTAGGAGAAGGGGGGGATGGAGTGGAGCGGATGGTTTGATCGTCGGGGGCAAAATCTCTGAGAATAGAAGAGCAATAAGCAGTCTGATCGAGGGTAATACCCGTAGAATTAATGACACGGTGGATACTGCAATAGGTGTCCGAGGTGACTGGCCGATGGCGGAACTTGAGGCCGAGGCAAGCAAAATCTTGGAGGAGGAGGGATTGTGCTGGGGGATCCGCGAATCCTAGTTGATCGTCAACATGAACTGAGAGGATGAGAAGATGGCCGTCAGGGGTGCGCTTAAAGAAAATGCAGTCGTCCTCGGTATGTTGAGTGTAGCCCAGGGTAATAAGTTCAAGAGCTAATGCCTTATTGTAAATGCGAGGCCCTTGACGTATACCATTAACGCCTTTACGGATCCGTCCCACCAGATGTTCTTTACCGGGAACAAGAAATTCGGGAGGTTGCTTCATGAAAATCACCTCCTCCTCCGGTACCGCCGTTTGAATGAAAGCAGCCGTGGCGTCGTATTGAAAAATGACCATGCGGCGACTGGCAGCAACAGCGAAACAAGTTTTGACGGCGGTGATGGAGGCTGTTGGTGACCAGGTTTCGTGAAAATCTACTCCAGCAATTTGCTGACCGCCGTTAACGCAAATGCGAGCCTTGAATTCGGAGGTATTGGTTGTTTCGTCAATCTTGATCTTAAGAACCCACATTGTGCGAAGAGCTTTCCGGCCAGGGGGTAACTCCACTAGTTCAAAAGAGCCGTTCAGATGGTGGGCATCCATTTCCTTTTGAGCCGCAGCGCGCCAGAGTTCAGCGTGAGGACCATTGAGAGCTTCTTTTAAGGTCTTGGGGCCAGGTTGCGTAAGGAGAGCTTTTGCAGTAATTGAATCATGTCCGGCGAGGAGGGCAAGGAAGAGGGTTTCGTCAACAATCTCAAAATAGAGGTGAGTAGTGTCGACGGGTATGCGATCCAGTTGGCGAAGTGTGTCGGCGACAAAGAGGGCTTCAAAAGAGGAGTCCGCGGTGGCGGTCATGGCAAGAGGCGTGGCGTCATCGTCTGGGGAGTCGAACAGTCGATTGAGAGTGCGTGAAAAGGGAGGAAGAGTGGTGTTGCTGCGAAGAGAGCGTTGAGGGGGTAAGGGTATAGGCTGAGCAGGGGCGGGGGTGGGAGTATTCGGTAAAGAAGAGGAGGGGAGGACGGCGAAGAAGGAAAACTCGTGGGTGATGAGGCAGGAGATTGATGCGGCTCCAAGGGAATGGTGCGAAAGTCCGTAGGCGTGGGTGGAACGAGAGGAGTGGAAGGGGAAGCAAAGTGAGGTGGGGGAGATTCTTCAGCGATTGGCGATACAGTGACGAGGGGTTCAGAGGGAGGTGTAAGGGGAGGTTGTGGAGATTGTGGTCGAGTGGGAGGTGTGGCAGGAGTGAGGGTGTCCGGGGTTAGTGGTTGTGGGGATTCGAGTGGGGTGTAGGTGTAATTTCATCAGGTAGAGAGGTGGTGTAGAACGGGAATTGGGTGGTGGGGGAGGTTTGGTGAAATGCTTTAGCCCATTCATGTTCATCGAGGTGAGTCCATGGCTGGAGGTGAGGAGGTTCTGCGAGGGTAGTGGTGGTCCAGATGTCGAAGTCGTCTTCGGCAAAAAACGCGTTACGTCCAACCACGATAGAGCTTTTATCTCCTTCTTTGGTGAGGACTTTCCATCCGTTTTGTTGAATCGGATGAGCGTCGTAGTTGGAGTAACCGATAAACCGGCCTTTGACGGCCTGGGATGAGACTTTGTCGGTGTGGCGGGGAAGGGTTTTGATAAGAGCTTTGCAGAAAGGAACTCGCATGTTGCTGACGTCCGGTTTGCGGCCAAAGAATAGCTCGTAAGGAGTTTTGGTGGGGTCCGTGCAGAAGCTTGTCGATTATCCGCGTGGTTTACCATGAGAAGACCTTCCATCCAAAGGTATTTGGGGGCTTTGGAAGCAAGAAGAGCCGCGCGCATTCGGCCAAAAGCTTCCCGGAACCATCCTTCAATTTGGGGATTTTGTTGATGCGCGGCTGTATTGGAGTATTGGAGGGTGATGCCAGCCTCTTTGAAGAAGTCTTGGAGGTCGTGACTGCGCTGCTCACCGCCTTGATCCATCCGCCATTCCAGAATAGGACGCCCAGTATGACGCTCCACAAAACGGTGAACCCACTTAATGGTGGCTGCCGCATCCGACTTGTGTTTGATAGGGAAAACCATGCCGAATTCCGAAGCTTTATCCTTGAAACCAATGGCCATTGTAACGCCGCCGAGAGATGGATGTTGTTTGGGGACACTGACTATGTCGACGGAGATGCGTTCACCAGGACGGAAAGTGTAAGTCTTATCACTGCGATGGTAGGGAGCGAGAACCATCTTGCCCGCAACACACCATTCGCAGTAATGATCCTTTGGGAGTCGGCCTTGTATGTGCATGCCTTTCACCGCTTTGGAGGTAGGTAAAAGGTATTGACGAGCGCAGTGTAGGAAACGACCATGCCATGTGCGCTCGTCGGTAAGGTAAGGAACACCAGGGGAAAGGCAGGCAGAGGATGGTTTTGTTAAGTCGATGCGGAATGTGCCATTGCGTTCCGATGCCGTAAGGGTGATGGAGTGTGTGGATGTAGGGTCCAACGTACCAATGTATCCCGTCATGGTTTTGTGGTCGAACCAAACATCATACCCATCCTTCATTAAGTTGTAGACCGATAAGAGAGTGTGGGCGGCAGAAGGTACGTATTCCACGCTCTTGAGGCAGAAAGCTGGGTTGGCGGTGGATAAGCTGGTGAGGTCACCATAAGTTCCTGATCCCTCCAGGGTAGATCCACCGGCTGTGCCAAATCGGTGAGGAATCCCTGTTCGAATGTTCTCGAGGAGATGTTTCTTTGGCGTCATAGACGAGGAGCAGCCAGAATCAAGGTAAGCGTCGTCATCGTCCACGGGATCATCTTTGCCGGGACACGATTGAGCAGATGCTGGACTTAATGCGAAGGTATCGTAAAGGTCCATCATGTAATCTTTATTGATTTCTTCAAGAGTTACAGCGGAAAAAGCCGTCCCCGTGACGACGTTTGAAAGCGCTTCGGTCGTGATACTGTCGTCGGTTTTGGTGGATATGTCATCGGCTAGTTTGGCAGAGCCCGAGGTAGTGGCAGAGGCAGAGGTAGACGTCTTGGGTTTTGGGCCTTGTGGGATACCTTTACGCTTGCAGGTTGCAATACGGTCACCGGAGCATTTCTTGGAGGTGTGTCCTCGGTAAAGGCAGGTATGGCAGGTTGGGCACGTACCGTAGGTGTTGAAGAAATAGCATGGATCTTGCTTACACCAGGTGCAGGGGCCGGTACCGGGTGTTTTCTTCTCGGTCGATGCAGAGGCAGCTGTAGCTTTTTTCTTCACTTGACTAGTGTCGTTCCGAGGTGCAAACGTTGTAGCCATCATTGCAAGCGCATGTGGGTCGACCACCTTGTCACCACGTTGGAGGGCACTGAGCTTCATTCGGTTGAGGTCCTCGTGAATCCGTTCGCGAAGGGAGGTGAAGTGATGCGTAATGTTGGTGGAGACCCCTCCAAGAATGACAGGCGGCTTCGATTCCCAAGCCACAAGGTGAGTAGAGGCGTTTGCTGGGGTGAGGCCTTGAACAAAACGAAGAGCCGCTGTAGCATCGTCACAATCCGCTTCCGCCCCAATTTCTTTAAAGTCATTCATTAAAGTATACATGCGGTCCACGTATTCGAGATTCGTTTCCGATGATTCTTGGCAAAACTTGGCCAGAAGGAGATTGAGTTCGGCTTTTCTTGTGGGAACATCTCGGTTTGTGGCGGTCATCATACGGTCCCATCCATCCTTGACAGTCGGAGCAGTGCTGGTAGAGGGGTCGTTTTGCTTCAGTCCCAAGTTAAACTCGGTGAGTAAAGTGCCCGTAAGATGCTCCGTGACTAGATCAATGATGGCGTTCTCAATGGTTATCCACCCTATGACTTCGTCTTGCTGCTCTTTGTATTCGGCGCGCTCATTAGCAATTGCAACAGGATTCGGATCTTTCCCCGCTCGAGCAGCAGCGGCAACGACGGATCCCTTCACCACCGTGATGGAGGGCTTAGGTACTGTCTTGGTGACGTGGTGGACAAAATTCTCCAAAGTGTAGCCGGAAGGACGTTGGATGGCGCCGATGCGAGTAAAAATGGAGGTTTTCCATGAATCGAGGTGAGCCCCCGCCAACTCCTTGGAGAGGATGGGGCCATTCGTTTTGGGGTGACGATCCATGTAGGGGTGCCGTCAATCAAAGATGAGTCTTATAGTGCCTCGGTCCGAGGATGAAGGTCTGAGCAATCAGACTCTTAATCTGAGGAAATCAATGAACGTAAGTATACGGGCACGTAAAGAGACAAGAAAACGATGTTTATTGGGGGTCATGCTACCTGAGGAAATCAATGAACGTAAGTATACGGGCACGTAAAGAGACAAGAAAACGATGCCCAGAAGAAAGGAAAAGGAGTGGGGTTATATAGGGTAGGGACGCGTATCATGATCAGCCTCAACTACACGTGAAAGAGAAAACCAGATGAGATGGGGGGCTATACAAAAACAATGCGAATGAAGGGAAGATGTGAAACATGAAGGGAAGGGAGGTGGTGACATGAACATGATCATGACAAATATGACAAACTAGGAACGCTGAGTTCCGCATGATTCTCTTTCCCGAAAACGTTCTCCATCCTCTCCTTCTTGAAGAGGATCCAGGTTGGGTCCTTCAAATCCCTGTCCTCAGCATCCCGTCTTCCCTCACCTATGGTTCCCCATGCAGCCAGTCGCTCCCTCTCTCGAGCGCGTCCCAATGCAGCAGTAGTTACTTGAACAGGACCGTCAATTAAGTCCTCAGATAATTCCCTGTGCCGTGGTGGACTCCTATTTCCCATCCGGTACTCAACGTTTCTCCCACGTCGAAGCCAATTGTATCCATCACTCAAAACACTCCCATTGCGAGGATTTCTGATTTGCCTTCCTCGGGGCGCTCGACGCTTGGATGACATGATGGGACTCTAAGGGGATGGCAGCTCTCACGATGGCTAATCAATTGTCCAGCAACGTTGAGAAAGAAAATTTAACGCACGGTGTCGATACTTTATCAGCTTACGAGGGATCAAACCCCCATAGACAAGAGATTAGGAAGCCATGATGAAGTAGATGTGGGGGGATGGTTAGTATTAAAGAAGGGAAGTCTTTGTGGGGAGACGCCATGGAGGTGTCAGTGTAGTTGAACATAAACAATAATGATCTCATGAAAATGACTACTTCTCGAGTTTGGTTGTAAATCCACAAGTAATAATCTGCTGTGGACGGTCTGAATGCATTTTTACTGGCAAGATGATATCAATCGCCTTAACATGGATCAAACCCTTGCAGGCTGAAAGCACGATTCATTGATGGATAAACGATGGAAGGATTGGAAGGGTTGGAGCATGGAAGGGGTGTCGGAGGATTGATGGGAAGATGGATGGAGCATGGAAGGGGTGTCGGAGGATTAATGGGAAGGATGATGGAGCATGGAAGGGTGTCAGAGGATCGATGAGAAGGATGATGGAGCATGGGATGTTGTTGAATGCCGGGTAGGATGGATGATAATTAATGCCGTCATGACGGCATCGGAGAGTCCGTTGGTAGCGTCCAGAAGCATTAGCCAGACGTCAAAATCAAAAAAATCGTTCACGGCAATAAGTTACCTCCGTAGGCTCTAAGTCTTATATCCAGCACAGATCAGCTCATTAGGATTTACCCTGTGACAACGAATTAATTTGCATTTTTTTAGCCCTCTCAGAGCGTACCACAAACGCTGCACTGGGTGATCCAAATGATGTTTAAATTTAATATCTACTTGACCGTGCCATGGTGGTAACGGAATTACACCATCTGGTAATTTATGGCCGTAACGCTTGGACGAATTTCCCTTTAACTCCACAAAAACAATTCGGGGCGGAAATTCAGTAGTTCGAACACGGCGACCGCATTCCATTAAATAAGATTTTTCCGCATAAATCTTTCTCATGAGTGAATTTTTCTTATGACTCCAGTAGTTCCTTTCGTTAGCAAGGTTTTTTTTGCGAACATAATTCGTCGGGTGGTTACTATAGGCATGCCAATAAACATGTATAGTGTCATAGCAATATTTTGAGTTAAGTCATCCTGCAACTTATACGCACTTGCGAACTCGCGGGTAGGTCTCCTTGAGTGTGCACGGCATGCGAATAACTGCACTTCGCTTGGACACAGCTTAAACGTAAGCAAGTAATTCAACAAACACCGATCTCAATTTAAGCTAACAACAACAGGCATGAACACTTTCGGTGTCAACAAGGCAGGAATGGAATCAAGGTTCATATCCTGAAGACATCTAGTGTTCAGTGTGTGAAGCTGATCATCTGTAAGCTGACCGTATCGAACTCCGTCAAGAATATCTTCCAGCATCTGATCGTCGCATTGACGCATGTTTTCAAATAAAAAGAAAATGGAAGTTATGTTATCGTATAAACGTTTTCCGTTTATATGCATTAAAGTAGATGATTCATTGATTTCAGTGAAGACTGTATACGTTAGAAACGTTTACGGGGTCGAATTACCAGAACGTCCAGCGACAGGTGAGAGTTGCAAAAAGTCACCAAATATCAAAACGTCTTTTCCTCCCATTAATGTATGCTCAGTTCGAATGGATGGGGTGAGGCTATTTGTCGCAGCGTGGTAACTCGGTTAATAGATATTGCAGAGATATATATGATTACCTCAAATCCACCAAATAACTTTTGATCGATCATTGATCCTTCGTCCATAATGATTAACTTTATTTTTTGGTGATCTAAAATGGCGAATGGATCGGCACCGTTGAGAGGTTCGCAAGAGAAAGGGGCTAAGTTTCTAAGTGAGTGCATGGTTATCCCGTCGACATTCATTGACGCAGTGCCAGTGAACGAAGTAGTTTCTATTGCATCGCGCCGGTCCCACAATGTCGCGAGTTTTAATAACGCATGCGTAACGGCAGACTTCCCAACGCCAGGGTGACTACAACACAATAATATCTCTTGTGAATGCGGAAACTTATAAGCCGTAGTCAAGTTTGGGTTTTCATCTACACAAAACCAATACAATAATTTGCGGGCAAAAAGCTCAAACACGGCATGTTGCCAAAAATTCAACGTAAATGCAGTCGAGCACTGCGCAACAGAAGGACAATGCGGTAAGCATTGGGGATTCTTCCTTTCTGCATTGGTGATCAACTTTGGATCAATCCAAGCAACAGGTTCTGAGAACGAATGTATCCGTTGAACTCGGGTATCAGTTTCTATGTCAGTTAATGACAAAGGTTGTTTTGTTGCTATGCTATGAATATTTTGGATGTTGTCAACGGCATCTGCATGTTCTGTAGGCGAGAGTTCCGGAATGGCGGATGTATACTCCGAGTGAATTCCGCTCGGTAGTCTTTTGTCAAACACTAAATCTATGATCGTAGCAGAATCGAAAGTCTTTAGCTGTTCTTCCATATACCCGAGCGTTTGTTGACAAATCTTCCATTAAATCCTCCTCAGCGGTGTCATGGATATTTTCTTCGTCATAATCAGACTCCGACAAAGAGCTTTCATTCTCTGCTGACGATATTGCAGCCAATGGACGTTTGCGAAGTAATTGATCTTCTACCGACTCTGTCGCATCACACATCATTCCGCGTCGATTGTGAAAGTCTGAATTTCTCTGTTGCCACTCAATCGCACCTAACACAGGTGGTGTGGTTTGACTTTGCAGCATCCAGTTCTGGAACATATCTTTCCACGTAGTTTGAACCATTTGTCGAAGCTGGTCAAACGAAGAGTGCGGTATGAAAAGTAGACCACATATTTGATAGTAAGTCTCTACGTTTTGTCCAGTGACGTCATCACTCCCAAGTCTGGAAGTTGCATTCCCGTGAGAATCAACACTCCATCGGAGACACAACGTTTAACGAATTTTTTCATGTAATGAGGATGTTGCCTATCCATTGGCAGTAACCCCTCACTGTATTTCGTAGCTGACGTGTCATAACATTCAATGTAACGGGCCCACCAAGTTGCGGACAAACAAGCGGGACGAAAATGATAATCATAACACAATAACGTTCCAGCCGGAATACGATTTTGAACAGTGTCGCAAAGGGGAATCGACACTGTTTCAGATCCGTTTAGCTCATTAATTATCAGCGCCATGTTTAATGATTTGGGAGGTCGACCGAAGTAGTACGGAGATGATCTAAGAATCATTAACGAGGCCATCGTTATCGGTACATTAATCGAACTTGTCATATGATATAATGCAGAACGCATTAATTTACGACCCATCTTCCATCGATCCGTTTGCATTTCATCACTTTCATCAGTATTCGATGGAGTTCCGTATTTTCCAAGAGCTTTTAAGAGAATAGCAAGCCCAATCGCACATGATCGTTGAAAGTATGTTGAGACTTGGTAACGTACTTTGTCACGTACCCAACGATATCTTTTGACGACGCTGTAATGAGCATCCTAGGTCATTATTACAACGAAACACAGTAGATATTGATTCGTTGAAAGAGTTCACATATTCGCAGCCATAGGGTCGTAGCGGCACAATTTCCAGCAAATGCAAAATGTATGTGGGTGCAAACTTACTTCACGAGGCATCAGCATTCTACAAACTTTTAATTTTGGAGCGTGCGCTGCCGCCTAAACACCTTTCAAAAACGTATGAAAGTGAAGAACCTTAAAGCATGAACCAACATGGTAAAAGTGGTGAAATTGCACGTCTCGTAGCACTAATGACAACACAGCACGTTGAAGCGGCGATCGTTCCAAATCTTTACAGACGGGGATGGTATGACACACGACTGTATTCACGAATGACGTCACTTTGAAGTAATTCGTGACGCGTAAGGAAGTTTGAAATCGCCGCATGAAAATATCTTGGTTTGCGAATTTCACTCCGCATTCAGAACAATAGGACAGAGGAATCGGCACGGAGTCTTTATGTGCGCGCTTATACACATTCCCAGGATATTTTGTTTCGGATAATTTTCCACTGCAATATATGTGTGGGCAGTTTAAATACGCTCGACCGTTAAAGTCATAATAATCAAGGAAAACTGGTGGTACTGCCGTCGCAATAGCATCTTGAAACTTGCACAATTGTCGACGAAAGCTCTCCGTTTGTAAAGCGGCTTTTAAAGTGACAGATGTGGTGGGAAGTCCTCGAACCCAGATAAGAAAATGTGCATGGAGGTCCCCAGCTTTTGTAGTTTCGGCAGCAGCGAAGAAGTTTGTAATATAGCCCAATATTCCGCCTTCCGGTTTAGATATCCCTCTTTTCATGTCGAACCCTAACATAGTATCTACAAATACTGATACAGCACGGTCGAAAAATGCGGCAGCGGAAAACGGATGAGATCCGGAAATGTCTCTCAAAGGAAGATTCGACGGAAACAGGATCCGATTTGTAATGTCAATGATAGTGGGATCAACAACACCAGCAACCAGAGCAACCGAGATGTTGCCATCCATATTCATCGTCTTAGTAAGAAAAATATGAGGTGTTCCGATTCGTTTTATAATGCCATGTAAACTTCTTCGAGCTTTAGTTGCGGCAGCGGCCGACCCCGGAAACATCTGTTCTCCACGCGAAAGAGCATACTTAATAGCATCAACGTCTTTGAAAGTGTCTTGCAATGATTCTGGTAAAGATTCCTTCCGAAAAAATCGACCATCCAATTGTTTGAAAAACCTAAGTAACAATTCCACTTTTTCGGCTGGTAGTTTGGAAGCCCGCAAAGCTTCTCTCTTTATAGTTACTGACCGATGAAACGATTGGTAAGCTTCTTTCAAAGCCATTTTGTCAAAGTATATGGCAATGAAACCGTAATGTTTTTCAAATATCCTATGATGTAATCGTAAACATCAAAGTGTCCATTTATGTAGTGATAATTTTCGCCGTCGGTATTCTAACGGCCCTCCTCTGCCGAAGGGAAACAGTGTCGGGAACAACATCATTACTTCATTCCAGTTTTAGACCCAGCAATCTGATTCGACCGTGTCTCTAGAAAAAAAGGGTCTTCCGTTGTTTGCGTGGCATTCAGAACGACTGAGGTATGATGAATAGCTTGTCCGTTAATTGAGGACTCCTCGGATGTTGACCGCGGAATATTATGTGACGATAAAATGTCGTCAACCCGTTGTGCATGATTAACATCATGTATGTCACTTTCCACGAAAACACCTGTTATATATTAATTCTTTATTTAAAATAATGCATTACCTGTATCAATCTCATCATCATTGTCTTTGACATTACCATACAGAGAATTGTGATTCTTTAACCACTGCAAGGCGGTCTTCACGCGATTTATATTGACGTCATATCTTAGCCGGGCCTCAGATCTTTGCGATTCAGTAAGAGGTCCAACAAACATTATGAAACAATTACCTGTTACGTTTCTTGGTAATTTTGTCATAATTTGATTTCCGATAGGTCCCTTGTGTTTCGCACAATGTATGTATGACTTCAAAGCTGCTGATTTGGACCACCTTGCATAGTTTTGAGGTACATACATGGCAGCATCAAGGCTATCATCATCTCTTCTGTCCGTGTTATTGCTTGCATATCCTCAGACCCAACACCAATGAAGTTGCCGTTCGCAATCGACAGCTCAGGAAGTTCATTTTTATCTATAGATTCCTTACATGTTGAACACATCCTCAAAAAAAACAGTCGGCTGTCGTTGATCATTCGTTAAAATTATATACAACGCCTATTAATATTAATAGAATTATTCCACATGTATAAATACCCGGAGGATACAATAATAATTCTTTCAATCGTGAATCTTTATCACTTGCATCGTACTGTGCAATGAGTAACGGATGTAATCCGTTAGGAACTTTCAAAACGTCCGATATAGTTCGTATGACGCTTTCAATAGAGACCAATTGACAATCTTCCATCGTGAAATCCATTCCACATATTGCACAAGGCACAACGGCCAACATGTTTGCGTTTAAAGGTGAAGTTGCCTTGCGCACAGCCGTGTCAATCATATGTTGAGCTGGATCAACAAACAATTCGTTAAGAGGTGGACGCTCCACCACAATTCGATCAACGGTATCTTCAACAGCTTCCGCACGCTGATTGGCGCATTGTGTTTGTCGTCGTTTCCGTCTCTTTTCTGTTGCTGACGATTGATCTGTCATTAAACTTTCAATCACTAAGAATTCATTCAATATGTATAACAATAACAATAAAATTTGTCACCAAAATCTTCTATTTCAGGCGCGTGAAAAACAAATGAGCAACTCCACCAACAACATCTACCGTGTCAAATTCATGCACGGATAGTGCATGTATATCTCCTCCATGTATATCTCCTCCATATATAAAATGTTGATCATACGGATGATCAGCACGCGCGTCATTGAAAATATGCAGGTGAACATAACTCGATAATCCCAGTTGATATAACACGTCAGGATGATATCCGGTTGAAAAAACTACTCTGAAACCCTTGTGACAATGGTCCAGTCACTCCAAAAAATTGCGGGTCTCGGCGTAACCAGCTAACAGCCGGGGAGTAACTCCATGGCAACCTCGCGAAACAATGAACGCAGGAGTAACATTCACATAACCACGGGAAATAACTCCATGGCGACATTATCAAACGATGAATGCAATAGTAACATTGACATACCCATGTAATGCAATATGAGCAGCGACATAGGTTCTAATAAATTGAGTGTATGTAACAGAACAGAAACACTTACATATGAATACTGCGGATTCATCGTAAATTTGATAGGAAGTTACACATATACAATGAAAAGAGACTATTTTAACAAACTTACCAATACAACATTCAAGCACATTATTAAAAATGAGGTTCTTACCTTTTTATTTACTTATTTGACAAAGACCAACTTAAATCATGTCTAATAAGCAACCTCAACAGCTTGCTGTATCAGGCCAAAAGATAAAAACAAATGAATTTCAACGATTTTCCTTTATATCTCTCCTAAACTACGATGACTGGGAAGTATGTCTTATCATATTTGCAACTATTCCCTAGTGTATACGGCACAAATGATCTTCACTGATTTTCCTGCCACTTAAAGTTCCATGGAAATCACGGCAATAACTTATAGTGACTCTATAAAAATAACATATAACTACTGCCTCTTACTACTTTTGTGTAAATCTTTATCACGTTCCTTCCCTCTAGCTTTGGATTTTCCAACAACTTTGACAATCTTCCTCATTCAACTCAACTGTTTTGTGTTAATCACTAGTTCTCACAAACTTCATTCAATAAATAACGGTGATAAAAGGCATATTACATTTAGTTTGTGTTGATCATTTTAGGGCAGTAATCATTAGGAATTTCAACATGTGTGAAAATCATTAACTGTCCTTCCCACATTACATAGCCATTCGGAATAGCTACAGGTAAATCCAGAGATTTATCACACTATTCCGATGCTAATTTTAGTCCTTGAAAATCTTTAGCAACAATATAATTTCGCATAATATTACAATTGTGCAGTCCGTATGAGGTTCTCGTCATTCAAGTTTTCTGTTGATGTATCTTTCCAATGACGACTGATATGCTTTCAAAATTCCGTCACTTGCGGCCAGTTCAAGGTTAGGACAATGCCCTGGAACTATCTCATTCTTAGAGGGCCAAATGTCGCGAGCAGCCCGTATGGAATTTCATTCACCTATGTTGTGTGAATACTTTAACAAACGAGAGGCTTTACACACAGCGACTGTTGTTGATGAGGAATTTGCGAATCCTGTTTTCTTGGCATGCAGTAACATGTGCACACATCTTTGCACATTTCTTTACCGATCAGGAGTGGTGTTTTTTGAAGGGTCATGTCGCTGGATTCTCGACAACATTGAATTTATCAATTATGGTATATACACACTTTTACCTTCATAGTATAGACTTATATCATAGACGCGGAATTTACTATTTCCCATCAACAGTACATTAAACTTTTGACGTTCATATCTCTTATAGAATCAAACTTCACAAATTTGCTTGTCATTGACATATTACACTTTTTGTTAGACCTTTTTTATTTAAATGATGTAGTGTTATGCATAATAATGTATAGCGGTTGAGGCATGGTCTAACAATACATTTCTGATTAAAGCCTATGAGAACTTCCCTCCCGTGCCAATGATCATAATTTGACTGTCCTCTTTCGATAATACTCTTGACGTTAATTCCTCATGACTACATGAATAATTTCTTTTCCGAGACGATGACCATACTTTGTGTCCACTTCCGATACGTTGCAGCAACAGAATCTGTGAAGTTCTCTCTAGTGGCCTCCTCTGCTCAGCCTTGACATACAGAGGTAGAGAACCACACTGTAGGTGACGATACTAACTCCCTGGATGTACTCCAGAGTCGAGAATAAAGCCCTACTCATCCGTTAAGGGATGCAAGGATTTGGTGTGCTGTGGTTTGTGTTTCGTTCTGATCGTTAGTAGAAGGGGGAAAATGAGGGGAAATGCCTCATAACTAGGTCCAAAGTGACGAGGGGAAAGGGTTCTACGAGAAGGGATTCCATCCCGCTCCAAGGAATGTGTCAGGTCTCCGTTACTGCTCCTTATAACCGTTTTAACATGTTGTTTCTATTGTCTCATCCATCCACGGGCTTCTTATGTGCCGCTACTCCCACTCCAAACATCGGGATGGCATATGTCGTCAACAATATAGCAACAGGCGTGGTTCTCCGACCAGACCCTCGAAGGAATCATGCAAATAAGGCGTATTTCTACTGCTCATACCTTCTAAGAAGTTCATCTTGGTCTGGGTTTGCGGTCTCTCCCGGCGACGCCATCACCTGAGCACCCGCTGGCAACATTCAATACACTATAGATAATAAAAGGGGTTGGTGAAAGCTCAGCCGGAGGCTGGCCTGAAGCAAGAGGGCCTTCTAGGTCTTTGGGATGAACGTAAATCTATTCAACTTTCTACAAATAATAAAACAATACATAAAGGGGAATCAAATAACAACAACAGGCATCTCGACCAACGTGGTAGCATGTCATAAGTTGGCACACCAGGACCGCCCCTCCTTCTATAAAAACCTCTCTCGTATCTATGGGGAAAAACTATGAAAAACCCCTAGAGGGAAAAGAATGGAACGGGAACAAGGAAATAAGGATAAGGGCACAACGTCTATATAAGCGACGCATTCATGCCTCTGGGTGAGGTTATCTTATAATCTCACAAATCCCATCACGACACGACACTCCATTGATGGAAATGGCAGAAAGTACTTTGCAGACTTCCTTGCCAACACTGCCGGATCACGTGACCGTAACCTACGATCATTAATATGCAGATCGCGTGACTCTCACTTGAATCCGACCATTCAACACTTTCCGGTGACCTCACTCGAGTACGAACTCCTTAGATAATCATGCGCTGATGGTCCATTGACAATGATCCACGGTCACGTGACGGTCACGTGACCGTCACTACACCCGCTCAAATTGCTTCTTTTTGGTGTATACTGTTAGCGTTCCAGCCCTTTGGTACCCAATGCAATCCGCGGGATCCAATTTGAGTACCAACGGACCTTTTGCAGTCTGCAGCGACCATCATTGCACAACTGCATTTTATATGTAGGGTTTTTGTAGCCAATCATCTCACAGTCACCTGTTCAAAAGACATTTACACCAATGACACTGTCCGGTTTGCGTGTAACGATACGGCAACACTTTGCCAAAATTTACACGTTGAACATTACTGTGATCTAGCACAACACGTATCTATGCGATTTTTGGCTTGAACTATACCTCAACAGTTTGCAATTGGCTCCCATGGACCACTTGGCAACACTACAAGGCGGATAGATTTTGATGGGTCTACTCTTGGGATAAACCCCCAAGAGGATACTTAATAAAATTTGTAGCTTCCGAGGCTTGTACGTCAGTCAATTTGACAATTTCCTGAGGGTAATTGCTGTTTCTGTGATTATAGCAATGAGGCTACATTTTACATTAGTCAAGTGACACAAAAAAATTGATAACCCTTCCAGCACCCCATGTACCTAATGCAATTACCAAGGTCCAGTATCGTGAGTACAGGTCAAGGTCAAGATTTGTTGCAAACTTGACTTAATTTCATATTTTGGTTGTTTGTCCTTATGTTCTGAGCAGAGCCACAACAAATCCTTTTTTTATACATTCTCGTATATCATCAGTAGCCACTTTGGCGCATTATGCGTTATATTTATATAACGATATAAACTTCTGACTTCTAGGCATAGTATATGCACCTGAGCATCAATCTGGCCAGCATTGACCTACGCACCTTCCAGTAACCATTTCAACCCAGCAGTCCCTCTGACAATGTTGAGATTGAGGTCCACACATAGCATTTTCAGCGCATTCAGTTCAACACGTTTCCAAAAAGGTTTTCAACAAGTTATTTTCAGGCGCAGCACTGGCAGGACCGTTTACAAGGGTTTTTAACTGCATTATTTTTGCCAAATAATTGTAAGAAAGGTTAAGGCTAACTGAAGAAGAGACCAAAATAGACTAACTTATTTTCATCTCCAGAGGCTGTCAGCCTCTGTGCTATCATGGTCAAATGTCATTGCTTACATAGTGCTTGATCTTTCTTCCCGTGATCTTTCTTCCTGTTATCTTTCTTCCCTTCCGTTTGGTCATCCAGCACCCAATCTGTTTTCCAAGTCGGCTTTGTCCTCGTTGCAAGCACCTTTCTGCCTCCACCACCTCCACACCACAATCTCCGCCTACTTCCCACCTCCCTCAACCCTCACTGCCTCCTGGGATGAGTTCTTGTCAGAGTCATCTCCAGCAATTGTCTCACTCTCATCCTCGTCCACCTTGCGCTTATCTTCCACCACATCCCCCCCTCCTCACCGCTCCTTGCCTTCAACTTCTCCTGGTAAGTCAACCCGATTTGAAACAATAGTACACTCCCACCTTTGACCAAAATAAGAAGAATTTGTTAACCTGCCCATTCCAATATTTTCCCCTTCCCATAGATTGCCACATATGACTCTCAAGGATACCAAATTTGAACATCAGTTCCTGTGTCAAAAACTTAAATAGGCAAAAATAAATCACAAAATTTAATCTATGAGCAATTGCGGTGTTTTATAACCGCTTGCTTGAGTCCTGGATATTTCCATAGCTGAATCTTCAAATTATAAGTACAAAATTTTCAATCTTAATTCAACCTGAAAAAAAACGGGGGTGTTAGTTAACTTGATCTATTGGCATTCCGCAACATAACAAAACTGAAATTCTTAGTCATTTGGCATACCGCATTAACAAAAAGCTTTTTGAATTTTGTAACAGCATCAAAGCTGCTATATGATTGCATTAATAGGGATTAAAAGCAAATTAGATTTGTAGCATGGAACGTAAAGGTCATCTCTCTGGTTCAGTTGAGTGAACGTGTTCAACGGATGAACATAAGGTATTACAAAGTAAGAGCTTAATGGAATTGTTAAAACAATACAACAAAGGTTCAACAGACGGGGAAGAGGGCGGGGTTTAGGCCACAAAGATAGTTGAGGATCAGGGGTTGTAATGTTGTTGCGAGAATAGAGGAGAAGCTTACTTTATTGTATTGAATATATGCAATGTGTTGCAGACGTTGGTGCGGAAACTCCTTACCTAGTTTTGCTGAAGCATTGATCTGTTTATTGTAATTGCCCATCATGCTGCCGGCAGTGAGGAGCTCTTAAAGTTGAAGAGGTGGCGACTTGCAAACTATAGAAAACAAAAAGAGCCGGACTGAGCACCGCAAATGCCTCTTGGGTAAGCCAATGTACAGAGTAATTCAAAAACTGCGACAACTTCTGGTAACAAACACATATTCCAGCCAATGGCATACAGATCTGGCTACTTGTTGTAAGTCTTTAAAGTCACGGAGATCGTGTTGTTCACGCCTTGCCAATAATGTTTGCAACCACTTTACTATAAGGTAATGTGAGACATAGCGCGCTGTAGTTAACTTTCATTAGATTCCCACCTGAGACTCACGTCCTGTCGCCGTTGGTGTTGCAGCTCGGGTCGCGTAGTGTAGTTCAAGCAGAAAGCAGCTACCGTACACAAGCGCCTGCGTCAAATGCGTGCACCTTTCCTATTTAACAATTAAATAATAATAAAATTGAGGCTGTGAAGTTCAAGTCAAACGTAGAAAGTAGAAAACAATCAACCTTCTAGAAGGAAGGAAGGAAAATAAAATATTTAAATATTTAAATAATAGAATATTTACAAATAAGGAAATTAAATATTAAAAATTAATAATAATTGATGTGACAAAAGGTTGAAACACAGGGAATCAACCTGGAATCAACCTGCCGCCCCCGCCAAGAAACCCAGGATCAATTATTTATTATTTATTTATAAATTGATTTATAGGTGATTTCGCCTCTGAGAAAAACTCTAAATTGGACACTTGCTGCTTGCCTGCCTGCCTGCCTGACCTTCGACGTTGCCTTCGTTCAACTCGATCGCGCAGCTTCATTCCGTCAACGGAAGAAGGAAGTGGTTCATCCCAAGTCTCAACCTCAACACTTTTTGAACCGGCAATCTATCCGAACACCTCTCAACACCACTTCCTTCCTCCCTTCACAGCCAAATTACCTACCTCCCACAACCACCCTTTTCTCTATACCCTGACCGCACACAGACTATCAACACAACTTGCAAGAAAGAAAAGGAGTCATTCAAAGGAATTCAAGGAGATAAAAGCATGCTCGTCGATCGTATCTCCCACTATGCTTTTCGTGGAGGGCTTGGAGATAAGGAGGCCCTACTCCAGACGCTCGTCTTGGTCGCAGGAGTGATGACGATGGGAGGAGGATACTGTCTTTCAAGGTACCTATATTCTTTACTTTTTGAGACATTCCAACTCTACTCTTCTCCGCACTTCAATGTGTGATGGACACTTGTTCGTTTGGAAGACGATGGAGCTGGATGGCCCTGTTCTCACAATAATATAATTTTTTGTTGAACCATGCCGCCCAGCCTGTCTTTTGGGTGGAACATCACTAACACCTCTCTTCCTTTCCTACACAGGGCTTTAACCGAACCTTTGAATTCGACATTTACCCAAACGATAATCTCGTGGCTTCTGGCGCTTCTATCGAAATTGATGGAAACACATTATCGTCAGAGGAGACTCGTTCCTTCTTCTCCTCACATGTCGCTTATCATGGGCATGTTGCCGGGGATCCTCAGCATGGTTGGGCGAGGTTTGTGGTTTGACGCGGATTCGTTAAACGAAGATGCGCCACCACGGACCGCTTGGAGATGGTGTGTTTTGCGGTCGATGACGGTGTCTTTCAAGTTAAGACGGTGGATAACTATAAAAAGGCGAAGAGAGATGTATGTATTACTTCTTTAACATTGTTTTTTTTAATAAGCCCTGTTACTCTTCTTATTGCAAATATATTAACGCCCTTCACCCCTTTTTTAAAAAAAAAACAATAATAAATTAGATTGATGCCGGAGATCGCCTCCCCACTCTCCAGACACCCCTTCTCACTCCAGCTCTCAAGTCATCCTCATCTCCGAAGACATGACCTTTGCCCGCATCCCCTGACCCCAACGCCCGAGTACTCCCCAACTTTGCGACCTCTTCCATTTCCTCCTGCTCCGCCTCATACTCACCGCACTCCTCATCTATTCCCCCAAAACTTCCCCCTGCAACTCCTAAAGTCTGTAAACGCGGACCTTCCTGTCCAATCCGGTACCTGCGGCGTCCGTCTAGACAGGGACGGCTTTAACCTTCGGATCGCCAAATCATCCATGCCAAGGTTTATCTCAAACACTCCACTTCCATGTTTTCATCGTTCTTTTCCACTGAGAATACGACGGATCCCTATGCTTCGCTTTCTCGACGCGGCTGTTGCACAGTGTTTTAATCGGCGACGGTTCATGTTTATGGGGGCGGCTGCGGACTGTAACTATGTGAAGTCTTATGGAAGCTCTTCTGCGGCCCTTGCGCAGATCTTGGCCAACTTTAACTCTGCATCTAAAGTCTATGAACAAGCTTTAACGTGGCGCTTGCGATTGTGAAGGTCAAGATTGAGACTACTTGCAACAATGCCACGAGTACTGGAACTATTGCTGCTGGAACGCTTATACCCTGGAACAGGGAGTGTGTGTCAGATTATACCATTAACGAGAGATTGAGGTAAAAGATCCCTTCTTGCTCTTGTTTGTTCTTGATGTTTGGGGGCTGAATATTGATTTGAATTGATATGTAGTGATTTCTCGAATTGGAGAGGGAACTATCCTGGTGCGGGCGCGGATAATGCGGGGTTGTGGCATTTGATGACGGGATGTAGTTCTACGACTTCTGGACAGGCTGTGGGTGTTGCGTGGTTAAAGACAACATGTACAAGGGATTCCAAGCAACAACGAGCTCAGCTCTGTAAGTCTATTTATTCCAAGGATGGGAGGGTTATATTTTCTTTCCATCTCCCTTTTTTGCTTTATTTCTTATATAGTGACTCATCTCACTTATTTCAGCCACTGGTGAAACCGTCACCGAGTACGTTTCCGGCACCGGTGTCTCCTCACGCGTCCCATCTGAATGGAAAGTTGTGGCGCATGAGGTTGGACATAACTTTGGGGCCAACCATGATTGTGATGCGACGACTTGTGGATGTCAGGGGTTAGACGCTTGTCTTTGTTGTCGATGTCCTTCGGGTAGGAATGGATGTGACTGTGAGGGGAGTTTTTTGATGCATCCGACGGATAATGCGAAGACGAGCTCGTTCAGCGATTGTTCGATTACAAGTGTGAGTACTTTGTGTGTTTTTTAGTTTGTCTTTGGGTGGAGGATTTCTATTTAATGTAGACATCGTCGCCGATATAGTGATGATTCTCATCGGCTCTCTTTTTTTTTTTTGTCCTTGTCGTTCCGTTTCATTTCGTTTTTGGTACTTTCGGTCGGAAGTCTATGGTTTTCCTTATTTTTTTTTATCTGCTAACGCGTTTTGGTTCCAATAGATTTGTACCACCCTCTCCGATAACAGCCGCTCCAACTGTCTCTCCGACACCGCCAATCTCCCCACTGTCACTGAAAATATCTGCGGCAACGGTGTACGCGAAGCGAACGAAGAATGTGACTGCGGTGACGCCGAATCTTGCCGCGCTGATCCCTGCTGTGATGGCACTGTCTGTAAACTTAAAGCCCCGGCAGTCTGCGATGATCTCAATGACAACTGCTGTCTGAATTGTCAACTCCGACCTAAAGACAGCGTTTGTCGACCTAGTATTGGCGTGTGTGATTATGCGGAGACTTGTTCAGGGACGAATAAGACCTGCCCGGCTGATACCTTTCACCCGGATAAGGAGGGGTGTGGAAATGGATTGGCTTGTGCGAGTGGACAGTGTACGAGTCGTACGCAACAGTGTCAGAATCGAATTGCGAATGTTAATACCACAGGGGTGTGTGCTGGTATGTGATGATACTCTTGCATTCAATGGCAGATTGTTTCTTTGTGCCGTTATTGGTTTTTGTGGTGGTTCTGTTGCTGAATTTGTTTATTTGGTAGGACGCGATTCCGAGTGTAAGCTTTTCTGCTCCACATCGGATGGGCTTTGTACAATCTTGTCTGGAAACTTTTTAGATGGAACACCTTGTGGTGTAGGTTCTTTCCTCTGTTCGTTTTGCCCTAGAACCGTTCTTATGCTCTTTTATATTATAGTTCTCTGGAACCTGCATCAGTGGAGGATGCTCTAACGAAAACATTGGTGAGTCTCCATGATGCTACTACTTAATATTACGAATGTTTTCTTATCCTTTTTTTTCACAGTTGGGGCCGCGCTCGACTGGTTCAAAGCGAACCCCCCAAATCGGTTGGCCAATCGTAAGTCACTCCTTTACTCTTCCTCAAACTCATGTATTCCACAGGTCGCTGTCCTCGGTCTCATCGTCATCTCCATTTTCGTGTGTCTGGTCCGCTGCTGCATGCGCGGCTGCTCCACACGTCCAAAACCTCGACCCCAGAACCTCCCTGTTGTCCCGACTTACACTACAGGCCTGCCGGACATTTCATAACGACCTCCCAGGCTTACCCTGCTGCACCTGCTACCGCTGTGGTGTCGCCTGGGAGTGGGGCCATGTTGGGGACGTATCAGGAGACTAGACGGGGGAGTGGGGTTGCAAGTGTACCGTCGAGTAGAGGTGGGCAAGGTGGACAGAGGAGTAATTGGGTGGATCCGGCAAAGTATAATGGGTATTGAAAACCTTGGTCTCCCCTATTTGTGGACACTGCCTTTTTTGTTTTTGGAGTTTTCGTACATTTTTGTTTGTCACGTAGCCACCCCCTCTGTTTCATTTCTGACATTGATATGACTATTGTTCAAATTTTTTTCTCTCTGTATCTTTTCATTATCATTTTGTTGATTGATCACACAGACCTGTCATTCTACATGTGTTTTTTTTCCATTTCATCGTCCTTTTCTCCTTTTTTTTTTTATACTGTTGTTGGGGACATTTTTAATCATTTGGTTACTTGTGGGGTGCTTGCCAGTTTTATTTGTTGGGTAAATATGGACGGATATACTTTTATTGTGAATTATACAAGTGATTTGTATCTACCATATTTACGGTTGATGATGGGTACTTCCGAAGAGCGAAGAACTATGAGTGAGTACTAGTAAACCGGACGAATGGGTTAGAAAATTGGCTGTGATGGGTTAGGGTAACCCTAAAAAGGGCCTTTAATGTGGTTTATTACCAGGAAGTTTTAGGAAGGTGCTGCGTGGGATTGCAGCAGGATGAGGATGAGAGCGGCTGGATGACCATTTGAAGAGCCGATGATGGCGGCCAATTTATAGAAATGACAAAATATAACAAGTTGAGTCTCTCCTTCTGACTCTTCTTTCGCAAGTCTTTCTCAACGAAGCCAGATATAACGCCAGAAAAAGCGCGAAAACATTTTTAATCATCGTATGTATATATTCAAAATCTATGTCATCTCTGAAAAAGCCATCCCAAAAAAAAAAGACTACATTTTGCCAAATTTTTACTAAAAAGGCGCTACCAACGCCCACTGCTGTCTCTGATCCGTCAACGAGCAAGGTCTTATAGTAATAAGGATTAGGCGATGTTTCAATTAAGTAAAAAAGACAGAAGAAAACACTCACATAAACCTCAGATTCTCTCCACTTGCACACAATCCCATCCCCGCTGCATCCCTGATCGTTCCATCCGACTGCACCGAAACCGAAAACCCAAACCGACACGCCTGTCCACTAAACGTCTCTGTCGAGAGTCTCAAAACAGACTCGGACACTCCAATCAAAACCTGGACTACTGTTAGAAAAATTGTGGAAGGGTGGGTTTACTCACCGTTTGTAAGCACGTATTAGAGGAGTCATGGATCAAGATTTTTCCCTGTATAACGGCTGGAAGAGGTGAGGAAATACTATGAAAAAGGATGGAGTTGCTTACTTGCATATTTAAAGAGTTGCGATTCTCCTCCACAAAAGGCTGCAAGGGTTCCATTACTATTAAAACATTTCCCGTCATACGCTCTGAGAAAGAATTTTTCGACAGCAGGGTTCACCGGATCCAACACGGCTCCAGACGAAGCCGCTGCACTCGTCGTCGTCGCCGTTGCGGCCGTAGTCGTAGTCGAAGATGTGGGTGTGCCCTCCGTAGTAGCCTTTGGTCGTGTCCCAAAGTAAACACCAAGTCCCACCCCAACAAGCACCATGAACATGAAAAAGATGCAACAATTCCTGCATCCCTTTCTGGACCGTCTCAATGTTAATTTAGTGGGTTCATAACGGGGTGGTTCGGCGTCATCTGCTTGTGGGGTGTAGATGACGGTTGGTGGGTTTGTGGGGGTGGCTTTGTAGATGATGGAACCGGAGGCATCTGTTGTCCAGGAATGATTTGGGAGGTGGATTTGGAACGAGGGGGGTTCGGAGGGGTGTGGGGGCGTTGGGGGTTTGGGGCGACTGGCGGGGAGTGGTTTATATGGGAGGGGAAGCCACGGGCGGCGGCGGCGGGGGCGGGCATCGTGGGCATGGAAAAGAGAGGCCGGGGTTGGGTGGTGTTGTATTAGCGTTGTACGGAGGGGCGGATTCGACTTGTTGGAAGGCCGGGGATGTGAGGACTGTATTCACAGAACGAGGGTGTTCTGGCGTGAGCTCCGTGGTGCTTCGGATCGAGTCTTGTCGTGTGAATTCGTTCTGTTGAATAATAATGGACGAAAAGATTTTTAATATGAGCCGGGTGTCCTAAAACTCCAGTGGGATAAAAAACCTACAGAGGTGCTTCGCTCGCTAAGAGCCGTTTGAGTTACATCAAAATCCATCGTTTGGAAAGTCCGTTGAGCAACGTTCATCACTAACGCTTCTTGCGTCTTGATCGGTTCACCTCTGCTCTTTAAAACACTCGCCGTCCACGTCCACTCCATTCATCAACCCATCAAGAATGATCGTTACGGTCCCGAAGGACGGACGCTCGCTCGGCTCGAAAGAAATACAGGATTGAATGAGAGAAAGAATACCATCGGGAGCATCCTCGTCAATGTCAACGTCCGGGACTTTTTTCTGGCCAGTCAGCATGTGGAGAAGCACGTCGTGACGAAGTTCGGAGACTGGGATGCCGAAGGGACCGAGCCAACTGAAGAATTCGGAGAGCACAACGCCGAACGCATAAACGTCGCAAGCTGGGCGGTACTAACATAACATGTGTTAAAAAAGACGAACTGTATGTTTTTCGATAATCTTTTTTCACTTACAGCTGTCTTCAGATTGTGTAGTTCTGGAGCCATCCAGATTAGTGTCCCGCGCTGCTGCCCTCCACCGACCAGTGCAGCAGTAAGTGTATGTTGCATCACCACCGCAATTCCAAAATCCGTAATCTTTGCATGCAGATCTCCTCCGGCGTCAAGGTGGAGAAGAATATTGAGGGATTTAAGGTCTCGATGAAGGATAGGCGGCTGGAGTTTATGTAAGAAGTCCATTCCTGTGGCAATATCTGCGGCGAGGGAGAGACGGGTTGTATGAGGGACCCGGGGTTCCTTCATGTAGTAGTTATAGAGAGAGCCGAGAGGGAGATACTGGAAAATAAAAGTAATCAGATATTAGCATGATCTACGGATGAAATGGTTAGTGTTTACCTCGAGAATGATGGAAAAGTTATCGCCATCATCCATCACCACTCCCAAAAATCTCACGATCCTCGGATGATTGATCTTGGCAAGCGTCGATGCCTCTGCCTTTAAATCCTCTTGAGCTGACGATGAAAGACCGCTAGCGACTTTCAGACGCTTTACGGCAACAGTTTCGTTGGCATAACGGGCCTTGTAGACTGCGCCTGCTGCGCCAGAGCCGATCAGAGCGGACGTGTCGACATTGACAGCGGATGGAGGGATGAGGATGGCTGAGTTGGAGGAGGTGACGCTGGGAGATCGAACGACGGTGGGTGCTGAAGACAGACTTGAGGAAGCTGTTCCGTTGCTAGAGGCCGTCGTCGATGCCATCTACTGATTCTAAGGCAGTAGAGTGTCTACCTAATTGATGTAAAGTATTGAATAATAATACGAAAATATTTGAAAGATGTGACGCCAAAGAGAAGGTTGTTTTTCGCTTGTCTTTTTTCGGAATAAATGGAATATCCATGTCAAGGGCAAGGTGCTCCTTGTTTCAAAACTGGCTGGGCCTTTGTGAAACGTACTGTCATACAGACAACTTTAAGAAAAATTGAAAAAAACGTCAATTTAATAAATACATCAACAACCAGCGACTAGCCTCCCTTCCACCAGTAGAGAAAAAGCTCACTTCCGTGGAGTCCTGTAGTGGATATACAGAACAAAAGTGGTTCATTCTACTATAAGACAATGGGTGTTGAGTCACTTCCCAATTGAAGATGCCCTCAGCAACACCAAGTTCCCCCTTTCTTGACATCAAGATAAACCCGTTCCCTCCCCTCGCACAATCCGCGAAAACAGTAAGACAGACACGAGATAGGGACGTGACGAGAAAGTATATAGTATAGGGCGAAAAGAGAGTCAAAACATACGAAAATACATTTGGAATGCAGCACAAAATTTGATGCCATTGACAACAACCACAATATTCGCACACGTCCCGTCAAGCAGGTATCGAATGTGATTAACCGGCGCGTTTGCACGTGAAAACACTTAACCCTTCCATAAAATTCCCGTTTGCATGCCATTCCACCCGCTATTGGTAAACAAATATTTGCTTAAAGCACTGATTCATCATTAACTTTTCCCCAGTGTTATTTTACCGAAGGAAGCAGGAAAGCAGTTTTACAGGATTAGCACAAAACAGACATGTTCCTAACTACAAAAAACAGCCACTAAAACACCTTGTTAAAATAAATGAGGCCACCTTTTCCATTTTAAACTGGAGTTTTCGCGTTCTTGAGACCAAAATTCTCTTTGATAAAACTGAGCTCATCCCAATTGCCCTTTACGATATCCCAGCCACTTAAGCGTCCAAATTTTTTACACATATATTTCAATACCAAATAATATTTCTGTAAAATCGATTATCCTTCTAAATCGTGGTGATGGGCTTTGGAAGTGACTTTTAAGATGGCTCAAAAAAATTGGAATGATACCAATTGATTTTTCGGTGGTTTCAAGTATAGTGTGGTGATGTTGCAAATCCTCTTTTTGACAAACTCATATCTCTTTTGACAATTCAGGACCACCCCAACAACCTCACTCAATCCTCTGTAAGGGCAGCACATTAAAGCAGCAGCCCATGTCGAACCACCAGAACCCAGCTCTGAAGGAGCTGGAGAGAACGCTGCCATTTCTCCCAGGGCACAAGTTTGAGCTTGGGAAATTTGTAAGGACTTAAAGCTTTGGCGAGTTAAAAAATGAACCATCAACTAACTGCTACTTGAAGGATCTTCCAAATCACCGCAAGTCTCATGCTTTTGACTACTGCAACACAGTTCCAGTCTTCAAGGGAGAAGCGACTGGAATAGGTACGCTGACAATTGCTCCACTCAAAGGATCACTTACATAGTTGAAGGTGGAAATGGTCTTCCAGGCCAAGACGAGGCCAAGATCCACTCATCTGTAGATATTTACCCCACAGCAACCAATTGGGTGAAAACGTTCCTGCATGGGTTGCTTTTGATCGAAAGGTACTGAAGCCTTGATCTTTGCAAATAGTTAAAAGTCTTAGGTTTTACGGTTCTATGCCTACTTCCAGGAGGCTGTGAATGAGAAGAGGGAGGAGCAATACCGCGTGAGAAAGTAACGCAACTTTTAAGTTTCTGTATATGCTTACTATTTCATGCAGGGTCAACATTTACTTTTACTTGGAAGATGACACGATCCATGTCAGTGAGCCCAAGACTCCCAACAGCGGATTCCTCAAGGTATAGAATTATGAGTAAATTAATTTAACGAGTACCATTAGGAACCCTGATCCGCCGTCATAGAATCCCATTGTCTGATTCTACAGTTGGGCAACATTATATCGTGAACGACCTCAACGTTGATAAGGAGGTTACTTTCTATTCTAGAACTTTCAAGATTGTAGGATGTGATGATTTTACTAGGGTAAGAAGAAAACATCGAGGCTCCTGAAGATGTATTGACGAATGTGTGATAGGAATTCTTGGGCCACCTCAAAATCCCTGTCCCCAAAAACACAGTATTCCCTCAAGACCCCTACGAAGTTCACAGGAACGAAATGTTGTCTCGGATGAAAGCGACAAGGCCCTCACAACCCAAATCGTCGCTCAAAAAGTTCCTCGAGAACGATCGTCGCGTCCTCCGCTTTTATTGCGTGTGGGACGACACCAATTCTGTTTTCGGTGATGTTCGTCACATGGTAGTTCATTACTACCTCTCAGATGACACTATCGAGATAAGGGAAAGTATTCCAGCCAACAGTGGCCGTGAGACCAACACTCTTTTCCTCCGTCGTTGCCGTCTTCCCAAGCACAAATCCAAGCCGTTCTATGGGCAAACTTCTGAGAACCCTGACGACTATTTCTCCGAACGTGACTTGACCATTGGCGCCGTCCTCCACCTTTACGGTCGTCCTTTTGTCATTTGCGATTGCGATGAGTTCACTAAAGAGTTCTACCGTGAACGTTATGGCCTGGAGGATTTTGATCCCGTCCGCATTGAAGACTATGAAGAGGAACCGTTGGAGGAGCTCCCATCCCAGTTTCATCCCAGACGCCTACGGCTCAGCCATTGATTCCATCTAACGCAGCGCCCAAGAAGGATTTCAAGAAAATGATGATGTATGATGGTGTTTGTCTTCGTTATTCTGGGGTGCTCAAGAGTCTTAAACAAGTGGACCGTGATCGCAAATTTGTGATATCGCTTTACTTGGCTGATGACACTATATCGGTATTTGAGCCGCATCAAAGGAATTCGGGGATTATCGGGGAAAGTTTTTGGAGAAGCAGATGATTAAGAAGCCGGGGACTGAGGAGTACTACCAGGCTCAAGACTTTTACATTGGTACGTTGAATACTTTGACTGTTTAAAGAGAATTGCGAATTGCTAATCACAGATTCTTCGTTAGGCGCTGAACTTACGTTCTACCAGCACCCTTTCGTACTTACTGGTGCGGATGAGTATGCACTCAAGTTCATGGACCAACACCAGAGCAACTTCCCTAAACACAGACCACAACAGATGTGATATGAGGAGAATTGTCATAAATTTCATTTTTGGATTTATAGAAAAAAATAAAGGAAAAGTTGGAAAAAAAACCCCTGAAGTCGTTCGTCATGGCTCAAGACTTTCCCGCAAACAACCTTAGCACCGTCAACGTTGCTTTAAATGCCGTCCTCGTTAAATCCGAAAGGATGCCCGAATCAGCTACAGAAGTCCAGGGTTACGACTTCAACAACGGCGTTGATTACAAGGAGCTATTAAAGTCTATGGGGAGAACAGGATTCCAGGCAACAGCGTATAGTCAGGCCGTCAATGAAATCAATAGGATGATTCGATGGAGGCTTTCAGATGAGGAGATGACGGCTGAGGAAAAAGAGGATCCGGAGCTATCGGATCCTTTGAAAAGGAAGGAATACAAGTGCAAGATCTTTTTGGGCTATACTTCGAATTTGATATCTTCAGGATTGAGAGAAAGTATTAGATATCTTGTTGAACATAAGATGGTAGGCGTGATCGCATGCACATTTTTGAATTAACATATGGACTATATCAAAAGGTGGACGTTGTGGTGACAAGTGCCGGTGGAGTCGAGGAAGACCTCATCAAATGCCTCGGTCCTACCTATTTGGGATCATATAGTCTTCCTGGAAAAGACTTGCGCATGAAAGGTCTCAACAGAATCGGCAATCTCTTGGTACCAAACGCCAATTACTGTTTATTGAGGATTGGGTAACCCCTCTTCTGGACGAGATGCTGGCAGAACAAAAGGAAAAGGTAATAAATACTTTATCCATTTTTATCACTAACGATATCTATGAAAGAACGTCATTTGGACGCCCTCAAAAATCATCTGGCGTCTGGGAGAAAGAATAAACAACCCATCGAGTGTCTGCTACTGGGCAGCAAAAAATCGAATTCCGATATTCTGCCCCGCTTTAACAGACGGCTCTCTCGGCGACATGATCTACTTCCACAGTTTCAAGAACCCGGATTAATCATCGACATTGGTGGCGATATCCGTTCCATCAACGATACCGCCGTCTTTGCGAAAAAGACTGGAATGATCATCTTAGGAGGCGGTGTCATCAAACATCACATTGCAAATGCAAACTTAATGGTGAGACATTTTGACAGGAAACGAACATGACGATTTTAACTCTTTTATAGCGAAACGGCGCAGATTTCGCGGTTTATATTAATACGGGCCAGGAATTTGATGGATCTGATTCAGGGGCTCGTCCTGACGAGGCTGTGTCGTGGGGAAAGATTCGGATGACTGCTGAACCGGTAAAGGTTTATGCAGACGCGTCGTTCGTTTTTCCTCTAATTGTAGCCGAGACGTTTGCTGCGCAAAGAGCGCTAGAGGTCGATGCCAATAAAGAAGACGTGATTGTAGCCAAAGCATCGGCTGGCTCTGTTGAAGAAGCGGCGCCCGCTACCTCAACATGACTATAAGACACACACCAAAATATTAAGTAGCGCCGTTATCATCATCATCATCACCGTCATCATCCAGTTTAAAAGCATCTATCCATCGGTGCCATCGTTATGATCTCCCATACAAATACCCATCAGTCACTCTCAAATCCCAATACTCCTATGCCTTTAAAGCAAAGTCAGATTAATATACTTCATTTTCTCGTATCTTTTCTTATAATTTTTCTTCAAGAGCTACTAGAACTTAAAACTCCTTGATAGAAGCCACAGTCTTAAGGCCGTCGCTCTATAAGTGTCTACAAGTCACCGCATGAGCGAATATGTATTGAGAATATGCTCAAGAATGAGGATTTGCCGCTTCTTTCTGGTGTCCATCAATCCCGATAGGGTTGTGAACAGTTTGGTATTGTTTTGAAGCATGATATGAAACGAGAGTTGACGCATAGCGTTACAGCCACTTTGGTGAGTAAATATATTTAGATTTAGGTGAGTATACCGCGTGGTATTATGGCTGGTCAGGGAGAACTGCTTCGACGCGAAAATGACCTACATATACATGTATGACTCTTTACACGCACATCGATCTTCCTCCGTCCTCATTTTCAACCCCTTTCTTTCAAAAATTACTCTTTCTCTCATGTTCTATCGTCCGATCCATTCGACTTCATCCCATCGCAGGTCTATGGGAAAAAGGTACCAGGCAAGACGAATTTCGCGTATATTTCAAAAAGTCCCGAAATATTCCCAAAAATTATGTGTTTTCTCTTGTATCACATTGCCCACCCCCTCTCACCTCAACTTCTATCACATTCACAGCACATCGATGGATTCAATTCCACTTCGGGTGTGGCCAATCCCCATCCTGAAGCTTGTCCATAAAGACCCAGACACGGAAGGTGCAAAACTCTTTCGACAATTGATACCCGACAGTGAAGTGCACTTCTTTCTAGAGGAGATCTGTCATAACGTGTTGGCAGCGCTTTATGTCACGCCTGAGCAATGTCCACGGATTGTACGGTCCCTGACGGTGTACGTTCGCAACATGGATGGGGTGGCATATTGCGTCGGGGATCGTGATAAGGAGATTCATTTGTCAACAAAACACATAGAAAACACGCATGGGACGGATCCTGACGCTTCAGCACGAATCCGTACAGAGATTGAGGGCGTTATGTCACATGAATCCGTTCATGCCTTTCAACACCATGGGTCTGGAACGCCTGGAGGTCTCATTGAAGGCATCGCCGATCTCGTTCGTCTCCACCTAGGACTGGCACCCCCCCACTGGAAAAAGGCCGCTAGGAACAGGAAATGGGATGGAGGCTACGACACTACGGCTTACTTCTTGGATTTCATAGAGAATAATGCCAACCCGCCTGTTCCGGACTTCACTGTGCTCGTAAACAAGAGATTGGGGGAAAGGGGTTGGAAGTATTCGCATCGGGTGTTTGTGGATTTGACGGGGAGGACTGTGGAGACACTTTGGAGGGAGTATCGGGCTTCTATTGTGAATGAGAATGGACCGAGAGGAGCGGATGGGTGGCCGGATCCCAAGATATCTGTTTCGAATAGGGAGAATGAGGATAAAGAAGGGCCAGTGTTCTCAACCGTGATACCGGATGAGGAGGCCGAATCGCTTTTGGCGTCGGTTTCAAAGACTGTGCTTACTTCGCTTTATGGCGCGGATGGAGCTTCCGCATCGCCGGGGTACGTCATGAGCCTTACCCTCATCGTTCGGGCGATGGACGGTGTGGCATACTGCGATGGAGACACGGCAAAGGAAATCCATTTATCGACAACCTACCTCCGCAAAGTCGCCAAAAAGGGGCCAGAGCATCTTCGCAAGGAAATCGTCGGGGTTCTCGTGCATGAAGTCACGCACGCTTGGCAATGGTCGCAACCTCAAGTTCCTGGGGGACTTATTGAGGGAGTTGCGGATTGGGTTCGTCTAGTGAATGCGTTTGAACCTCCACATTGGAGGAGAGAGAAAGGGGGAAATTGGGATGATGGCTACAACACTACGGCGTATTTCTTGGACTGGGTGGAGAAGAGTCGGAAAGCAGGGTTTGTAAATCGTTTGAATGCAGCGTTGGATTCAGAGGAGGAGTGGAATGACGATATTATCAAAAAACTGGTGGGAAAGAGTGTGGACCACTTGTGGAAGGAGTATCAGCGATGTTTACCTTAAACAAAGTATGACGTGATGAAGGCTAGTAATGCCTTCCGTTAACACTAATAATGGTTCTCCGCAATAAAGTTTCGGTTGTATTCCCTGTTGCTTGTCCGAATACTAGTACATAGTCGATACCGTTCACATCACTAGAAAGCGAATCCCTGCAACAACGCAGTTCTATATGACGGAAAGACATATTTCTGCTTTCACGTTCGTATTTGTCTGAACAACTATGTCATAGTAGTTTGACTCTGTGAGCAGCAAAAGTCTGGTAAATCGTATCTGACAGTATCATAAGCAGAATATACATCTCTATTCTAACCACGCGTATGCTTAAAATAGAAGCGACCATCACCGCCCCTCCTTTTTCCGTGCAAGGTATCTCGCCTTTGCCGCCTCAGCCTTAGCATCCCGATCAACCTCGGTTATCACCGGCACCACAACCCCTCCCCCATCCTTCTTCACCTCCCCCCCATTAGGTTTCGGATCCCCGGCAACTTTTTTCGCAGTCCCCTGATCCACCGCCCCCAGACTCGCTCTTCTTTTTTTCCCACCAGCATCGACTGATTCTTTCCTCGGCTTCGCCTTAATCTTTGCAATCCGATTCACGTCACACGTCGCAACCCTCTTCAACCCTTCTTCCACCCAGGAGAAATCGATGCGACTCACAATCCGTAGATTCGCTCTCATCACATACTGCACGTCATTATACACAACCCAGTCCAAGCCCCGTAACATCCCTGATCCGACTCCCGCTAAGCATGACGAGGGATGTACGTGAAGCGATAGCAGAGAAGATTGACTGTCAGACGATGTCGCGGAACTACCGTTGGTGATGCCATGTCCGCTTGCGCTGAGGTAATGGTAAAAACACGGTAGCTGAGCGTGTCGTTTTCCCGTGTTTACAAAGAACCCCGCACATATAGATTTGAGGATCGGGATATGGTCGAAATCATCCAAATGATCTTCTTCAGGTAATGTATACTTCTCGTCTTCAAGATATCGAGTCTCGCGTTTCTTCTGTTTAGTGTCCTCGTACCGTTTACGACACGAACGGATATCAAGGTTCATTTTTCTGACCACATCTTGTAGTTGATCACGAACACTCCGAGCCGATCGAAGAGCACGACTTCTCAAATACCTATCTCGGCACCAATTCGAATCTTCACCCGCCCTCCTCCATGCATGATACAACCGAATTAAAGCAAGGTGATCTCCAGACGGATGCCCAAACCTCGCATGAATCATTTCAGCGATGGATTTTTTGTCATCACCTCGTGGGGAGAGATAAGGGTCTTCACTTGAGAGCATAGCAGCGAGGGTAATGAGTTCGTCACCACATCCGAAGGTCTCACAAGCAGCAAGGACGGCGGCGGGAGATGTAGGGGGAGGTAGGAAACTCGGCCATCTTTTGGCCAATGGAGGTGAGGTTGCCGTCTTCGTCGAGAGCGCCTTTGAAATTTTAGAGACGTATGGAAGAAATGGTAGAAGTACCTAGAAGGAACAATTGTTTCAAAGCTGAAAGGACCATGTCGCGGTCAGGGGGGTCAATAAACTCAAAGTTGAGAACGTCGTTAATTCCAATCTTCTTCAGCGACAAAGTGGTGCCCAACAATGATGAGCGCTGAATTTCTGGTATCGTATCCTCTTGAAATTCGTCGAACGCTTCTTTACTGTAAAGTCGAAAAACTTTTCCAGTGGTTGTTCTAATAATGCGATTAAGTAAAATTTACCAAAAGATTGAGATAGGAAACCCTACCTCCAGCTCGACCAGCTCTCTGGGTCGCCCGCTGCTTTACTATCGGAACAACAAGTAAAGCATCCACCCCCGTCTTTGGATCAAACGACTTTTCTTTGACAAATCCACAATCTACCACATATCGAATCCCAGGTATCGTCACCGAAGTTTGTGCAATATTGGTTGCAACAATGACTTTTCTGTATCCCGTCTCTGGCTGAACTGAAAACGGCTTTCTGATCAGGCGTGTCAAGCGCAGAATAAATCGGGTGTAATGAGAGCCCGTCGAATGGTTGGATAATGCTCGATATCTGATGACTTGATGTCATCTTCGGGCTGCTTTGATGAGTCGACACACAGTTTCAATTTCTTGTTGGCCCGTCAAGAAAACCAAACTATAAGCAAAGAGAATCAGTGTAAAGCACAATAAAAAAGAATGCCTTACATATCCCCCGGTTCCTCACTTTTATGAACCTGAATAACAGCATCCACCGTTTTCTGTATAAATGTCGGCTTTAATGATGCCATCTTCGACTTCCTGGCATAAAAAATATCCACTTTATACATCCTCCCTGGAATTCCATAAACAGGAGCCTCATCAAAAAACTCTGAGAACTTTTCCACATTCAACGTCGCAGACATCACAACCAATCGTAGATCCTTCCGTTCCCTACACGCCCTCCTCAAAAGCCCAAAACAGCACATCCGTCTCCAATGACCGTTCATGGGCTTCATCAAGAATCACCACATCAGCGAGAGATGAGAGGGTTGGGTCTGTGGATGCAGCGGTGCGAAGGAGTGTGCCGTCCGTCATGTAGACGATTTTAGTGGTTGGCGTTCTAAGTGATTCAAAACGGATGGAGTAGCCGACGGTGGGACCGCCTAGAGAAGTGGAGGTTTCTTCAGCAACTCGAGTTGCAGCTGATATAGCGGCGATGCGACGAGGCTGTGTGACGAGGATGCGGAGGTTGGGGTCGTGTTCGTGGAGGTATTGAGGAAACTGAGTTGTTTTGCCAGAACCTAGTTTGTTAAAAGAGTGTGAGATGGGGACGAGGATGGAAAAGAAGGCGAGGGGCGTACCAGTGTCGCCAACCACAACGAGGACTTGGTGCTCGTGGGTTGCTTTGAGGAGATCATCACGATGTTGGTATATCGGTAGACCTTGACGTATTGCCTCCATAATGACGGCTGATCCGGACACCAGAAAAGTTGTCGAAAGCCAAAAAAATCCACCACCCTTCAACGCAAGATGGTGCTTCTCGTAAAACTCCTCCAACGCACCAACCATGCCGCATCCCCATTCGTCCCTTTCCTCAGGTCCGCGGCAATGTACGAGACCCGATGGTTAGAGGTAAACTATAACTTTCTTACTTCCTTCTCTGTTGCGCGTTTCGTTGAATTTACACCACCTGCTGTGATATCATCCAGTTTAGGGCCAAACCCATAGCCGTAACTGTACCCTCGTTCACTCCAGCAATTAAATCCTTTACAACCGCCTCCACCATCACCGCACCACCTTCCGAGCCCGTCAAGGCCAAGGATCCATCCTTCCCTGCCTCATCGACCTTTGAAAACGAGTTGGCGAAACATGCTGTCAACGAAGGGACTGGAATGGGAAATCAAAACGAGACTGCTACTGGAGTAAAGATGGAGAGAGGCGGGAAGGATTCTCCTATGTCGGCAGATGACCTGAGCACCAGTTACAGAGGCGCTTCACAGGAGCCATTTCCCAGAGAAGTTATTGATGTTCTTCTGGGGGAGATTCCAGAGAAGGACATCGAGATAAAACCGGGTGAGGTTTTTTCTCTCTCGTTTGTGTGAAATAAGGGACTATTTAAATCCCATTACTTTTACATAACTTTCACTCTCTTTGGCGCGAGTTTCTGATTTATTGATTCCGTCTACATGAAGCTTTCTCTGTCGTTTTCTTTTTGGGTTCTAACGTTGTTCAATGTAAAACAGACGGTATGATCTATCTCCCCGAAATCAAATACCGCCGCATCCTTAATCGTGCCTTCGGCCCCGGGGGTTGGAGTTTAGTTCCCCGTGGCCCCCATACCATCCTCAACCGTACCATCTCCCGCGAATACGCTCTCTTCTGTCTTGGTCGTTTCGTTTCTCAAGCTCGCGGCGAACAAGACTATTTTTCTGAAGATGGATTACCTACTGCCACTGAGGGCTGCAAATCCAATGCTTGATGCGGTGTTGCAAGGATCTGGGAGTAGCGAGTGAATTATGGGATCCGGCTTTTGTGAGGGAGTTTAGGGATCGGGTTTGTGTGAAGGTGATGGCGGTCACAACGAGTGGGATGCGAAAGGGGATCTGGAGACGGAGGGATCGGACGCTTGATGGGGGTATGAAGGAGGAGGGAGTGACCGTTGGGGCGAGTGCAGACGTTGCAAAGTCGGCTACGTATCAGAAGACGGCCGCTGGGAAGCCGGTGGCGTATCAAAGGCCAGCGGGTGGGGCACTGAGAAAGCAATTGTGACGAAGGTGAAATGCGGAGGGAGCTTGTGAGGAAAGTTCATATTAGTGCTTTTTGTTCTTTTGTCATTATGGCTATAAGTGCATATATTTTTTTATTAAAAGCGACTCTGTCGCAATGGGTAGCGCCTGGTTCATTAAAACTTATACAACCAAACTTAACGAAAACCAAGTCACAAAGAAAAACAAGCTTTTGTTCAACGGGAACAAGATAGTGCTAAAAGGCCCAAAAACTCAAAAGAAAAAAACAAAACCAGCAACTAAAGGTTAATATGGAAAAGACGCTTTACAAAATAGTAGAAGCAAGCCCATTCACGTTTCATTAATGAAACCCTCCACCACCTCCCCATGACCACCATGATAATTTGCGCCCCCGGCTCCAACCCCCTTCCCTCTCTTACCGGCATGATCTTATCCGCGACCTCCGCCTGCTTCTCCGAAACCTCCTCCATCTGTCTCATCCACATAGAATAATACGTCCACGTCCTCCTCATCAATCCCATCAGGTTTCGCGCTTCCTCTCCACGTTTCAAAAGCTCCGCATGAGTTCCCCGTTCAACAATGCGTCCATCCTTCAATGACGAGAATAGAGATCGGCATCGACAACGGTGGAAAGACGATGGGCGATGACGAGAGTGGTTTTGCGGGACGTAAGTTGTTTGAGTGAGCGTTGAATGAGGGCTTCGGTGGTGTTGTCAAGAGCGGAGGTGGCTTCATCGAGAAGGATGCTGATAAAATAATGAAAAAGAAAATTAGTCATAAAAGGTAAATGGGGTAAACGAATAGGAATGAGGAGAAGCATTAACATGTCGGGATTCTTGAGCATGGTTCTAGCAATAGCAACCCTCTGCTTCTCGCCTCCAGACAACCTTAATCCACGCTCACCAACACGCGTTTTCGTACCCTTTAAGCCAAAATTGTCAGCAAAGGTCTTCGAAAGTACCCTAAAAATACAAACCATCAGGGAACGTCGTAATCTTGTCGTGAATCTGCGCCATCTTCGCAGCATCAATAACAGCATCATCATTTTTCTTGGTATCTCCGTACGCAATGTTGTACTAAATAAAAATGGAAAGAATCAGTATATTGCGACAAGAGATGCGTAGATTACGAAAACCGAATTAAAAAACGCGAGAAAATAATAGCATCACTTACAGCAATAGTCTCGTTAAACAATACCGTATCCTGGGGTACAACTCCAACCACCTTCCTTAGTGACTTTTGAGTAACCTTCGAGATGTCTTGTCCATCGATAAGAATTCGTCCGGAAGTTGGGTTATACTATAAATCAAGGAATTAGGTGTAAGATATTTTAGGGAAGAGGCTAATTAACTTACGAATCTAAAGAGCAACCTAAACACAGTACTCTTTCCAGAGCCCGTGGCTCCAACCAGCGCAACTGTAGACCTGGACGGGCCTCGAAAGACAGATTCTTAATAGCAGGTTGACGAGCGTCGTAAGCGAACGAGACATCGTCTGAATGCCATGTAAGTATACAAAATAAGATGTTGAGAAATCAGTATATGTAGTAAAAGAAGCCGATACTGACCAAACACAACCGTGCCTCCTTCGGAAACGCGAAGTTCTGTAGCATCAGACGCGTCCTTGACGTCAGGGTGCTCCGAAAATAACTCAAACATGCTCTCCATATCGATGAAATTCTATAACCATAAGTTAACATAACTTTTCCATAGGAATGGAAAATGAAAAAGGCGCAAAAGTAAAAATGAAAGGAAGAGTTAAACCAAATTCTTTTGGTAGTATACCGAGACTGGGCAAGAAAAATAAACACAAACCTGTTGAATAACCCTATAATACGTCCCCAGCCAATTCAACGGCTGATAAAGCTGGATCAAATACGTCACAAACATAATAAAATGCCCCACGGTCAACTCTCCATCGACAACCCGTTTCGCAATCAACAGCGTCCCAATAACCATTCCAAGAGTAATGACGGTGTTTTGCGCAGTGTTGAGAAAATACATAGATGCGTTGGACTTCCAATCGGCAACCTGGTAGTTCTTGATGGAGTCTTCAAAGCGGGTGACTTCATAGTCCTAAAATTAGGTAAGTGGGTGAAAAGTGTGGAGTATTTCACCTCATTATTGTAGTACTTCACAGTCTCAAAGTTAAGCAGTGAGTCGACAGCACGCGCGCGAGAAAGGTTATCAAGCTGTTAAACTCATTAATTAGTGCATCGACAAATGAGAAAGAAGAAAGAATATCATTACGTCATTCATCTCTCGCCTAAATTTGGTCCTCCACTCAGTAATAATAATAGTCAACGCGATGTAAAATGACATGGTTGCAAACACAACCAAACCGGCGCTGAGGTCAAATGCGGCAATGAGGAAGATAACAGCGACACCGATATCCACGAAAATCGGGAAAATGCTAAAGACAATACCGGAGAGGAGAGAACTGACGGATGACGTACCGCGATCCATCACACGAAGAACTGAGAAGACAATTAGGTTCACATTGGAATGGAAAATCGGGAATAACAAAAGAATTGCGTGGGGGAGATACCTTCGCCTGTCTTGCGGTTAATGTGGAATTGGAGACTGAGGTTGTGAAGATGCCTCAGCATCGTGACACTAATCTCCCTGGCGTTATATTGGGCGACAGGGATCCAAAAGATGTTTTGAAGCGTGGTTACAAGACCAACGCTACCTTGCAGATATCGGAAGAAGCAATAAGTGAGGATGGCGCCCCCTAACCAATAAAAAACACACAAGTAGGTATTAGTGTATAAAAATTCTTAGCTACAACGGAATATCACTACTTACAAACGTAATAAGGACCCTTGTTCTCGTTATTCGGGTCTAACAACGAATCCACCATAAGCTTATACTGCCATGGAACCGCAACATTGACGACTCTTCCCGCAATTAGCATTAGAAACGACAGTCCAACCATAGACTGCAAATAAAATCCTTTTGGCCACATGAATGGGAGGAGCTTCCCAAAGTTTTTGACAGTAAGAGCCCACGACGACGTATTCTTTTTTTGAGATTTCTTGTTGGCTTCTCCCTCTTCAGCATCTTCGAGATCAGGAACCGGTGTGGCGGTTGCAGGTTTCGACGCCACGGTGAAGATGAGAATGAAGGTGGTGAGAATGAACCGAACGATGAAGGAGACGGAGAAGGTTATATCGAGGAGGGAGTTGACGGGTGAGGTCGCCAAGGTTGAGATGAAAGAGACGGGGTTGGGTGATGACAGTATAATCGTCCATTGGTAAGCTTGAATGAGATCCAGAGTAAAAGCGACAAATTGGAATGGAGAGGAGGTGAAGATTGGAGAGAGAATGAGAGATGATGCGAAGAGGATCCAGGCAAGGAAGGTGAAGCTGTCTGCAAGGATTCGGGGTGGCAGGAAGGTAAGTTGGGGGAGGGTTGTGGGAGATGGGGTAAAGAGGAAGAGGGCGTCGACAATGAGGGTGGTGACGAGGGAGAGAAGAATGCCAAGGGTGAAAATGAGGATAATATTGAGGGTTGGAGTAGTAGAGGTGGTGATGTTTGCCTAATGATTGTGACGAAACAAAGATCAAAGTGGTGGTTTGGTTGTAAGTATAAAACTCCATGTAGATCGGGCATAGGCATTACAACGTATTTCGGACGCTACAAGCAAGTGCACTCCGCAAATCAAGTAAATCAAGCGAGGGAACGAATGGAGAATGAAACTACTCACCTCTGCAGCATTCCTGTTGTTGTTCAATAAACTTGTCCTCTCAGGATCGCTCGAGTTCCTTCTACTGGATCGAGCCATATACAAAACATACATCGCCACCACCACCAGGATGGATGCGCTGATGGTGTCGAGCAAGCATGGAGCAACGAGAGCCCCCCTGAAAGTAAGGCCTGGGCAAAACGATGGCATGGTGAATTACAATTGAGTGTCTAAAAAACGCGCAACACAAGGCGGTTTTATAAAGTTTGGAACCTTTTTTGTGCTTAGAAATGCCATAGTCGTAAGCTGCTGACTTTTACTTGCCAGAACGTTCAAAGATTGCCTTTTTCAATTTCCATGGAACCCCATTGGAATCAACGTATGCAAAGCTGCGAGTTTTTCGTGGGTCGGCCTATTCTTTTTGCTAACATTATTTTATGCATTTACTCTGTCGGTGAGTGGTGGTGGTGGTTTGATTAATGTAAGGAAGTTAAACAGAAGCAAATACGAGAATGTACACGAAAAACCAAAGTAATGAGAATCGTTTGCACAGGGACTTTCGGTGGGTGATAGGAATAGAGAACTAACAAGAATGTAACAAAAACTCCCACAAACAAAGAATTTCTATAATCCGCCCTCTTCTCGCAACGCCAGACTAAAAGATGCAGGGCTGCAGAAGACTTGGATTGCATATCACTTTCCGCCTTTACAAAAAAAAAACGGAAAGAAGTAATAGAGAAAACAATAATGTATCGCTCCAAGCAAAATCAACAGCCTCCAATCCCGTCCTAGAGCGTTGGATCCAGTCATGACTTAAGATTTTAAGCCTGTTTCTGGATAGGAAGGAACAACTTGAAACTCCGGGGGAAGTTCCTACGCAGAAGAAAAAAGGTGTTTTAGAAACATAACGCTTGGAATTAAAGAAAATGGGGGGTTAACCTTACCCCTCAGAGTAAAGTCTGTCAGAGAAGTAGATTCTCCGAATCCTGCAGTTGGCATGGATTTGAACGCGAAGAGTCTCAATGTAGTTTGTACCGTAAGCCCTACGCGTGAAATCGGGAAAGGTTGAATTGGATCTGATTCCATCCGTCGTCAAGTCTCATAGGCATCGTACAAATGAACGCTTGACACGAGTAGTGGACTGTAAAGATAAAGTCGTCATTAGTTTTAGCAACATGAAAGTTTTATTCGGAGTCAGCAAGTTCTTCTTACCTGGTAGTTTGAAGCTCTAAACCTCCTTCTCACGTCTTGTCGTCCAACACCTGAACCTCAAACGTAAAGTATTTCTTCAAATTCTTGATGATCATAACAAGGAAAGGAAGCTTAATGCCCAAAGTCCTGTTCTGATGGGCCGGGCAGGTAATGTAGTTTGTCGAGACATTTGTACCAATGATCTCGAGGACTGAAGACTGAATGTCGTTGTCGGTGATACGCTTGATGTGGCCGTTGCGGACTTTCTTGTCCCAGATTTGTAGAGGTTTGGAGCTGTTAAGGTTGACGTGTGAGTTTTCAGGATATGTTGGTTGTGAACCAGAACATCAGAAAGAAACAGCACTTACCCAATCTGTACAGAATTGACAGGAACCCCGACTTAAGTTTTCCATTTTATGTGGTTGATTGTAAGCAAGATTTGTGGTTAGTATATCAGACAGCCGGAAATCTAGGGTGGATCAGGATCCAACAATCAGAAGTCGTCTAAAGACATCACTGCTCCACCATCATCCATCATCCACTTTGTCATTTGACGTAAAGTGATGATCACACAGGAGATGTCGAGTTGATAAGTTGTTTGAGTGTTTCAAAAACCACTTGTCGCAAGTATTGACCCCAGCAACACCCTCATCTCTCTAAGCTCCCTCACCCCATCTCCATCTCAACCGCTTCCACCTCAGTCATCTCATATTACCTGGAAGGTGTTCCTGAACATGACTGCAGAGCAACTAGCCGATGATTGTTTGAGTAGTCGTATGCAGCTAACCCGTCTTTGTCGTAGTCGCTCGTCGTTCCCTTTTCCCTTAACCCTTTCGAGGTTATTGTTTGTTGAGAACAAAAAGTTGTTTGCAAAGAACCAACTTGACCAAGTCGATCCAACAATTTTTGTTAGATTTATTTTTTCAAAGTTCCAAAGCGGAGAATTCAATTTGTTTGAACAAGATGTGAGTTTAGTCAAGCCATATTTTTCAGGAGTAGCCTTAAACGTAAAAAGTGACCGTCGCTCTCACTGAGCTCTAAAGGCCCTTACTTCATTCGAAAGATGGTGTAAGCTTGTTTATAGACTTATGTATAGTTTTGCTTTCTTTAAAAAACATCCGGCTTAGGGTTATGATATTATAGGCTTGAAAAGCCGCGGTGGAGAATGCGCTTTGGGAAGATGGGCCGGCCTTTTTTGTGGTGATAGCCTTTTACGATGGAATAAGAAAATATTGCAAAATAATTAAATAAGGATATTTAACCATTTTTAGAAATATAATAAAGGTGAATCTCCTGTACGGCAAGCTGCAGCTAGCAGTCGTGTGATTTCAATCATGGGAGTCGTCTGACCCAATTCATCCGCATTAATACACGTAGATGTAAAAAAATGGTCGGCGATGCAGTAGAGACGTTGTTGGCGGTGTCGACGGTATAATCGAATCTTCTTTTGTGATTTAATGAGCTGACCGTTTCCGTAACAAGAATTTGTTCGGTGATAAGCAACATCAGATGCCGCGTCTCCCCGATTATATTAATGCCCGCAATACGTCCCTAGTGACCTTTATGGAAAATACTATGTTAACCGCGGGATTGTTGTTCGCAAGGAGCTCTCGTCATCAAGGCCCAGAAATGGTAGCGTGGTGAATCTTGGGTCCCGAAAAAAAGTAAGAAAGTAAAAATGGTCGCAACATCGACTTCAAATATTATGGCGGGTTTGAACAGCCAATCTGCAGACTGAATAGTAGTGCTCTCTTGCTCATGCCCGAAAGAGTACCTATCGACTCAATACAACTCCGATCTTACAAAGTGATGCACAAGAATTCTCAAATGTTTAGGAGAACGTGTTTAATAAACCAAAGAAGAATCGGCAATCTTTTTTACATATAAACCATTAATTTGTTTCGACTCAGGGCTCACCAATTCGACCTCATCTTGTGGCATCGGCACTTTCGAAGCTGTGCATTTTTGTGAATGCGTAAGATCAGATAACTTAGATGCATAAGTATTGTGTCTATTCATAAGTAGAAGAGATATATAAGTGGGGAGCCCGTCCGCTCTATATCACTATCCGGGTCGTTGACTGTTGATGATGCTGATGCAGTATAAAGTTTATTCCATATCCTTTGACGACGAAGTCGCGGTGTTGAACTGCGACTGTAGCCGACAACAGGCGAACGATGGCTGGATGGATGGATGGATGCAAATCCCCCACTCCCTTTCCATCAATCCATAAAACTGACAATTTCCATGCTTTGTTGTGTTTATGAAGTAACTTGACATTTGACACTTGATACCCCGCTACAGTCAAACCCAGTGCGCTCTAAGCTCTACGCTCAACCTCGACCTTCAAATTTCTCAACATCGTGGTTACATTCAATCCTGATCGAACGGGAAGGAGTGGCTATATTGGTTTATAGGCGACAGTAACAAGAAAGAGGCTCGAAAGAAGGGAAGAGCATCATGCAAATAGAGGATGACGATAAGGGACATGCGCCGCTTCAAGGCAGCTTCCGTACACCATTTCAAGTATTTCAAAGCGCATGCAGGCATGTCGCTGCTTCCATCAACAATGTTGCTCTCTCCTTCACCACGTCAACCACAAGACCATTTCTAGACTCTGAAAAGGCAAAAAAAGGCGCCGTTGCCCTACGATCATCATCGTCACCGTCATCATCATCATTACATCTGCCATCACTACACTCACTACAACCAAACCAAGGAGCAACTCCCAATAACTCTGTGGAGGGGTTTCATCTTATTGCACAGACGACGAGCTCTTCTTTGAGGTTAAAGTCAAAAAGAATTGTCTCTTGGATATTCTTGTTGTTGGCTTCAGTTTTCGGTGCTCTCTTTGTATACTATGGATCAACTTGGATACTGAGGCCGTTAAGCCCGAATGTGACTACTGGATCAGAGTGAGTATTTTCTTATCTTTTTGCCTTGGTAGTTATGACAAGGACAGGTCTACTTTGAAGCAAAGGAAAAGCCCCCACTAAAAAGCCGTCTTTCGAGCTCTCACACGCTTCTACGTCAGCAGGAGCAAGCAGTTGGACGGGTAACTGACCCACAAGGCGGGACGGTGTTTTAAGCTATCCGAACTCTGCGTAGCAGAACGAACAATTATAGCTTTAGCATGGACAACTATCTGATTGCCACTTTTAAAGCGATATTTAATTTCACAGCATTTCATACTTTCTGATACTTTCACGCCATTTACTTATCTTAACGGTTTTATCCATCCTTTTCATATTAGCAACACTGAGAACCGCCCGTTCCAAAAAATTCTCAACAACAACATTAACCAACTCGACATCACCTTCCCCCATCAAAACGCCTCGTCTCCTCTCCTGCCCTCCATCCCTCAAAACCCGAGCGAAACCCACATAGTCACAGACGAATTCGTCACATCTTGGGATGCCGTCTCGCTCGAGAACCTCCGTCTCCTCACAGGCAGTGACAAGCCTCCCAAGACGGGTGAAACCGGCACAAGATATCTCAGGGTGACCGGGTTTCAATTCTGTCATATCCTTAATAACTCAACGTTTGATACAATGATTCCAGTGAGTCATTGGGGGGGTCAGACAATTGCGGAACGGGATAGACCGATTGAGAATGTGGTGCAATTGATTGATGGCATTGCGAGGCAGGTTATGGGGCAGATGTATGGGAGAAATCAGTTCTTGGATCCAGAGGTAATTGCTATTTCCTTTTATAAAAAAAATTCAATCGATACTCCCGCACCTCCCATTCAAATGCGCTTCATTGTAAACTCACTTTTCTGTCTATATGCAGGAAGTAACCCGGTTCTCATGCTACTGCGCGGCAGACGGCGCAAACACCGTTGCCAGACTCTCCGACGCCCGTCTCCTCCATTCTGTCAATGCGCAAAGCTACTTTTCTTCCCAACTCCCCTCCATCATCCCCCCACCACGTCGTCGAGACCGCATGCGTAAACGTTTCTACAAAGTACAGTAATCCTAACCCTGCTACATTTACTAACACATCTAACAGGTGGCCTATCTTATTGCAGTCCGCGGTGACGCTCACATCTCAGCCAACGTCAAAAATCTCATTGACGAACTCGACGACGGATCCGCCATCATCCTTCTACACGTTGACATTGATGCCGAAAAAACGTACCAAGAACTCGTTGTCTTTGTCCAAGAACGTGAAGATCGTATCCGGTCTCGTCTTCCACCTTCCAGATCAAAAGAAAAAGGGAACGTGTATTTTTCAAAAAAAAGGTTCAAGAGCATATCGAGACATATCAGTTTGTTGTGGATACAGTTGAATGCATATTGGGAGTTGTTGGATTTGGCGTATTGGGACTACGTGGTGAATTTGTCACCTATGGATGTGCCGTTGAGAAAGTCAAGAGAGCTTCAACGGATATTGTCTTTGCCGGAATACAGAGGACTGAGTTTTATCAGTCATTGGGCGGATTTCGGTAACTGTCTCTTCATCATCTTATTTCATCAATCTTCCCTGATCCATTCTCGCCATCTAACAACCTCTAATCATGCCGCTTTACAGATAAACTCGCTCTCCGAATGACTCGTCCCCACCTCGCGCGCTACGACGCCAAATCCACTGAGAAAACCATTTTCCATCCCGCGAGACTGGCATGATGTTTCCACCGTTTCGGAAATGGAAAATGTGTCAACAGAGTCCTTGGATGATTCTGTCGAGAGATATTCCAAGATTTGTGAGATCCAGTGAGGAGGCGTTGATGGTGTTGGCGTATATGGAGCATACATTAAAACCGGATGAGACGTTCTTTTGTTACAGTGAGTACCAAACTCGTGTACTTTCTTTAGAGCAATAGGGTTTTGATTTTATATGGAGTTCCTCATCTTTTTTGCTTCCTTCATTGATTTCGCCCGATCAATTGTTTCCTCGCTGGTTTTCTATTTTTTTACCCACTTTCTAACTTCTTTTTAGTCATAATGAACACTCCCCACCTCCGCCCCCGCTCTCTGAACGACTCCAAACGTTTCGTCCGCACAAAACCCCTCACCCTCAACGACACCAACGATCTCGGCTGGCCGACCTCCTCTACCACCTACGTAGACGCCGAGATCCATGATCCGCGGTATCTGTTCATCTCAAACGTAGATTTGCGGACAGATGAAGGATGGGATCTGTGGGAATGGATGCAGAGAAATCAGGTGAATCGGTACTTGCATAAGATGGAGATGTATGGAAATTTGGGGGGGAGAGAGTTTGTGCCGCCCGTTTTATGAATAGATGGAGCGGTTGTTAACGGGAGCGGTTATTTGGGGCTGGGAGAGTTTAGTGGTTATTACTTTTATAACATGATGACGGAACACACAAGTCGTTCGCTTTAAATTTATCTTAATGAATATACATTATGGCTATAAATATTGCTCAGTCTACGTCTCAGCTTAAAATATTTAATCGTGTAAAGAGATGAAGACTACGGAAAGGAAAATTTGGGAAGACTGGAACTTGCCAGGGGTATGCACCAAAAGATATTCCTTCACAAAGAATTCAATACCCCTTTCACTTTGTTAAAAAACGTTGAGAAAACAAGGTCATGTATGCGGTGTTGACATTCACACCCAATAGAACATTCAATTTATTTGTTCTAACTTAATTGAAACATGAGTTTTCCGTGTGTGAAAATAAAAAGAGAGAAAGGAAACTACAAAAAGTTTTCCGGTCGTAAAAAAGAAAATCATAAGCTAGGAGGGAGCTATAAGACGATAATTAGACTTCCCACTCAAAATTAATAACAAGGTAACTAACCAGTCTATTTTGTCTCCAAACTCAACAACTCGGGTTCTCAATGTAATTCTTCCAAACCCTCACAAACCTCGCTACCGTCGCCCCATCAATCACTCTATGATCCGCATTCCAGCTGACAGCCAAAACCTCCTTTGCGACAATCTTCTCCGTCTTCCTCCCATTCTCATCCTCAACCATCTCAAACCTTGGGACGCGAGTGCTTTTAACCAATCGCACCGATACAGACTTCTGTCGTCACGAGAACAGGGTGGAGGTAGGTGCCGCCAATGGAACCAATGTTGGAGAGTGTGATGGTGCCACCGGTGAGGTCAGCAGAGGTGAGGGCGTTCTTTTTGCCGGCTTCTTTAAGACGGTCGAGCTCGGCGGCGATTTCAAGGATGGATTTAGATTCAACGTTTTTGACGTTGGGAACGACGAGACTATAATTTTATGGTTAATATGGTGAAATCAAACAGTCATAGGTCGGTGGAAGAGAAATCGTAAAGTTAGCGAATTAAGAAAACCCAGAATCAACTCTACGTAAACAAGAAAATGACAAAATCCTCATATATCACAATGAAAGTTATGGGATGTAATGAAACAAAATGGAAAAACAGCATACCCATTAATCGTATCCATCGCAATCCCAATGTTATGATGAGATCGATATTGAAGCTGCGCCTTCCCCACATCCTCCGCATTCAAAATCATCGCATTCAAGATCGGGTGCTCTTTCAACGCCAACGACATTGCCTTCAAAAAGATTGGCATATATGTCACCTTCTTCACCCCATATTTCTTCCCCACATCCCCATGCTTCAAAAATGCATTCAACCCATCTCTGTATTTCGCGAGGTTGTTCAAAATGACTTCTTCACTGTATCCGAAATGAGGGATGGCGAGGGATTTAGTCATTTGCTTGAACATGGCTTTTTGGATCGCTGTCAAAGCGACGGGTTGCGTGGTGTCTTGGGAGATCTTGGCGGGAGGTTGAACAGCGGGGGTTGACACGGGAGTAGGAGCAGCAGCAGGGGCAGCAGGTGCGTCAGTGTAGTTTAATACATCCTCCTTTAAAATCCTTCCATTCTTCCCAGTACCAACAACCAAACTCAAATCAACTTTCATCTCCCTCGCAACCCTCCTCACTGCAGGGGTTGCAAACACATTCGCATCCCCACCTTTCACCCCCGCGCTCGATTCAGCAACCTCAACCTTCACCTCCTCCTTCACCTTATCAGCAGCCGCTGCAACAACGGGCTCCCCATCCTCGGTCTCAACCTCAACAAGCGGACTCCCCACTTTCGCCATATCCCCCGTCTTGTAAAACAATTTTGTCACAACCCATCATACCGAGACGTAATCTCCACCGCGGCTTTGTCACTCTGAACCTCGCAAATACGAGTAAACTGCTCGATCCTGTCACCGGGCTTGACGAACCATTGGATGACCTCGCATTCAGTAATACCTTCACCAATGTCGGCTAGGTTGAATGGGACTTTTGCAAATGGCGTTGGGGTTGCGTGGAAGAACCGAGGAAGGCGTGTAGGGGTGCGAAGAGGCATCTAAAGAAAGAGTGTGAGATGGGGCATATCATATAAGTGCGTTTCCTTACCGATCTCATACGAGAAAATTGGTTAGATTGCTAAAGAAAGGTTTAGATGACGATTAAAGACGACATAATGGGCAATGGGGACACATACGGAGCTCTTGACGGCCCATGCCAGTCGTGATCCTGCGAGCCTGTTCATGCTTCGTTGGCTCCTGTTTGAGAAATGGTTTTTGCAACAAAATTGTCTCCGGATGAGCTCGGAATCGAAAGCTCCTTTTTTTTCTCGAGTTTAGTAACCTTATCGGCAAGGATGGAGCCGGAGGAGCGCGGGTGGTTTTTGCGCATAAAAAGGGAAATGTAAGACGGATTAACTGGTAGGAGAAAAACCGAGCATTAAATGATGGCAAGGGACGCGTGTGGGTATGTATGGGTATGATTGTGGAGTTGGGACAATAATCGGAAGCATTTTATGTTTTCTCTTAATCTATTTGGTGGAGAACAAGGGCGGAGTGGAGATGAGCGCGACGAGAAAGTTTATAAATACTGAAAGAATAGGGCGGAGAAGGGGGAATTTACAATGTGCTTTTTTTTTTTTTTTTTTTTTTTTTTTTTTCTTTGATATGTACAAACTTGGCTAAAAAAGTATGTGCACTTTTTTACGTATGAGCCATGTCTGGACGTAACGCTCTCAAAGCATATCTCATACGTTGCTTCGCCCACCCTCGTGGCATTCTCTTGAAATCACCAGCACTATATAGGTAGTCCATCTTCAATTCATCCTTACGTATGCCCCTTCATATTCAATTCACTACATTTCATGGTCTCTTTCAAGTATTGAAAGAGAGCAACTAACATCATCTCCATATCATTTCTCCCTCCCCATATTGTTCTAGCAACTTTAGAGTCGCCGGCGGGCTGGCTATGCCGAACCGCAAAACCTTTTTTTTTGTTGGGCGGTACGCGGATGTCAATACGTTAATCCTTGTGTCCTCAAGGCGAACCAAAAGGCAACAACGCCACGAGCTGACCCTCGAAATCTCTAAAAATTAATATAAGCCCTCCCTAGCACGCACGTCGTCCGCAGAGGTCGTCATCTTGCACCGTCGACTACCTGACGTACATGGTTTGACAATTTAACTCTTCGTCACGCGACTTCACAGCTTTCTCCTCAGGTCCTCAACGCCGCTGCTTTTCATGGCAATAAGCTTCATTAACTTTCAGCTCTCTTGCAGAAAGTCCACATCGAATTAAGTTGGCCATAATAAATATTTCCATGATCAATTTCCAAATATAAGGCATCGTCCAAAGGATTTCGGTAAAAGGATTATTGTAAGTCCTCCATAGTTGTTGTTGAGAAGTGTTGGGAAAAAGATGATTAGTTTGGACGATTCAGTTTTCAACTTCATCATCACATTGTGCTTCGATATAGTCATTTCAAGTAAATCTAAATACCAGTCAGCTTAAAGCATATAATGGAGTTGACGGGTTGACTGCTGAGACTTCCTTATTTCCTTTAGCAACAACATTTCTATAGCTTTAGACGGCTCTATATAAAAGCCATTGGATAAACGTGCCCAAGTTGATTACAAGTAATGAGGAACAGTACCAAGTTTTACTCAACTTTTCTAAAACTAAAGCTTGAATGCAACACATAGCGTTCTACTTAAGATCTGGAGTCCAAGGCTAGTTTGATGGAGGTGAAGCGTCGTCGCCTTTCCATCACCTAACCAGCTGATAACATAAGCAATGCACGGAGAGACTGGAGTGATGGTCGCAGAGGAGACGATGATGATAATGATGATGACGATGAAGGGTGACTACGATCATGATGTTTGAAGAGTCGGTGAGCAAAGCGTGCCTTGGTTGGGTGAGCCACAACTATCGGACATGAAATTTATTTGATACGTCACAATGAGTAAAACCGTGTCGCCCATTATAAAGCATCATCCAAAACCCACCTTTTTTTTTTCAACCATTCAACTTTGAATAAAACTCATTCAATAATGACATCCACAACGACAACAACGGATGACTGCACCATCCTCTACAACGCTCTCGGTGCAGACCGTGCGAGTTTCATGGGATTCAATCTGGGCGATAACTGCTGCGCAGCTGGTCGAAATCGTTGCGATGCGAACCAGATGATCACCACTTTGTACGATTCACTCCTAATATTGCTCAATTGTGACGCTTATTGCTACAGGGATCTCACAGGCCATGGACTTTCAGGATTAATTCCATCAGGACTTTCCAACCTTAGAAACCTCAGACACATTTGGGCGAATAACAATAACTTCACGGGAAACATTCCTATTGCATTGGCGGACATGAAAAGCCTAGAATACGTGTTAGCATCTCATCCCCGCTCCTTTCATCTTCTAAACCCTTTTAGGTATTTTGAGAATTGCAGCCTATCAGGTGCCGTATCATCAAAGTTTGATGACGTTTTATTGTCTTGTAAGCACGATGTTCATGCCTTTAATAATGTCATTAGCAAAATTACGCGAAATCATTTTAAAGATGGAGATTTCAGTGCTAGACTTATCGCAAGATCCAAAGCGGATGCAAAGTATATCATGATACCTTCTTGGTCTTGCTTGACCATTGACGATTTATTTTTCTCTATAGAAATATCGCATTGTACCCTCAAATTGACGATACACGTACCACAACAGATATCCCGAAAGCGTCACCTGCCACCAACATTGAACCGTCTGCAGCCAGCAGCACTCCGTCGGGGCTGATTGTAGGCGTGGTTGTTGGATTAGGTCTGGTCTTGATGATAGCAGCCATCTCCGCTATTTACTATTTCCGTACGAAAAAACGTGATCCTAAACTTCCACCACCCTCTAAGGATATTGAAACCGCACCGCAGTCAGAGTTTCTGACATCACCTGCTACAAAAATCGCTCCAAAAGAGGAGCCCACTGTCTCTGTCAAGGGGCCGTTATTTCGGGGAGATGTAAAGGGACGGTCCATACTATTTGATGGTTTGGGGAGCGAAACGATGGCAACGGATTATATTTCACCAGTCAGTGCAGTAAATCAAGAGCAAGAACGTTTGATGGAAACGATGTCACAAAAGGCTGCGGTGGACGTTGGATTGCATCCGAATAAGTTCTTATACATGCAAGAACAACCGGAATGCCCCGTCACCATGGATACGCTTCCACACTAGATATAACGCAAACGGGTGAATGGCTCCATAGTTGCGGGATCGGGGAGGATGTTTTGGCGTTGCTAAAAGGTACATAATGGCCTTTTCAATATTCCTGTTAACGGTCTTGTTTTATAGAAAAGGGCGTTGATGGATATCAACTGATGATTATGACTGATGCAAGGTTGATAGAGATAGGGATGACGTCGAGGGAGCTTAGACAGGTGCTTCTGTTTATGGTAGATCGTTTGAGAACGTCAGGAGCGTCAAGCGCTTCAGGAAGTTATCCTGGTGCGGAAGGAAATGCGCCGCCTATATACCATGGCTGATTTTGTATGTACTTACGGAGAGGTAAACACAATAAAAAAAAACCACCGTTTTATAAAATAACCTTCAAGAAACTCAGCACGAAGTTGGATTATTTGGTGATTGACTGTGATAAAAATGAAGCTTTTGAAATGCAGGCATTCTATAATTATACGTATAATGTACGATTTTTCCCCCCCAGAAGTATGAAATGCTGGATAGAGTAGAGTGCTAGAAACATATAATAGGATTTTGTTTTATCCGTGCTTTCTTTGTTCCAAATCTGCCCCTCGCCGTAGTCAACGTCTGGTCTTCTCCAGTATCACATACCACGCTGGCCCTAAGATGAGCATTAAGTAGTCTTACCAGAGGATGCCTCCGTCATGTCTTCAGACACACCGCGTATGCTTCATGGCATTCAGTTATCCTGCGTAAGGCCCATTTCAATTAACCCCACTTTGGCTCATGGGTATGCGAAGGGGTAGACAAACAAACATTACGAGTTTTTCGTGACAACATATATCCACTCGATAACGTTGAGATTGCAACGGAATCTTCAAAAGAAACCGATCGATGGAGTGGAGTTGAGACAAGGTGTCTATACTTTATGTATATTACTAGATCGGAGGAATCAATATTATTGAGTAAGAATTTTTATATTTGTAAGGTATTTAACGGGGATGGAGCATCAAACGTTTGAAGTTTTTTAACGGTGCCCTTTACAGGAATGATTCGGAGATTTTTCTAGGCACACACGCGAAAACATAAGAGAAGAAGAAAAGAAAGGGGTAGTTGAGGGTGAAAGGAGCTGGTCAATATCCTAAAAAAAAAACCTTGGGCTAAAAACAAATGAAAAGAAGAAAAAACAGGCCTCACAAAAATGCATATTTTTCAAGCACTGGAGGTTATGAAGAATGATAAACAAGAAAGTAAGAAAGTACATAAAAAATGATCACGACAAAAGTAAGCATGAAAATTCTGTGATTCAAATTCGCAAAGCATAACACGTATTCCGATAACGCCCTCAATTCATCGCATCTTCAGAGCTGGCTTCCACAGTCAAAGTAGTCCGCGATGCATTCTTCTTCTTCCTCTCACCACCATCCTCTTCCATGTCATCCACTGATCGTTTTCGAGAAAATGGTGCGGCTTCCACACATAAGCTTGCAAGTTCATCGGTAAGAGCATTAACGGAGGTTGAATTATCGGCGGCACTGCCAGTTGTTCCGGATTTCACCCTAGTAGATTGACGAGCGGTCGCCAGCGACGCGGAAGTGGCACCCACAGCATGTCGTGCGTTCGATTGCAAAGTACGTTTTGGAAAAGTAACTGGACCTTTAGACCGGAAAGTTTCTTAATTCTAGTAGACTTCCGGTGCACAGAGCGATATTTGGAAAATGAAGAGGAAGATGGAGTGGCCGCGGTAGCAACGAGTGAATCTGCGGTGGATGAGGATGGTGCAGCGGACTGGCTGGCCAGTCTTAAAATCTGCGATGAATGTGCTGCGATGCTTTCCGGGTAATCCCATACAGTGACGACTCTTTCCATGTGTGTGTATTTCGGCGCGATAATGCGCCTATCGCCTATAAAGGAAACAGCAGCCGGAGATTTGACAGGCGCGTTGGATGCTGAGACCTGGGTGAAAGCGGTAGGCGGATTTTTAACAGGTGCATTGGATGACGAAACTTGTGTAGAAGGCACAAGCGTTGAAGGTATTTTCGCTACGGTGGCCACAAATCGAGCAGGCGACAAAGTCAAATGTTTCGCCGTTCTCAGAGATCCTGAACTTTCCTTCATCAAACTCAAAGCCACTGTTGAACCCAGCGAGGCAGCATGCATTCTCTGCGAAGCATCACTCTTTAGGAATGATGCGGCCTTTCGTGCCGTTCTTCTTTGTTTGCAACTCTCCTTCAATGTTTCTTCAAAAGACACGGATAGACACATAATTTTCTCCCAGGCGTCGTCGCAAGCCATCTCGAGCTTCTCAATATTCTTTCCTTCCGCAGCTTCGACTTCCAATGAAGCTTCAACCAAAAAGATATCCCTTCGCAATAAATCAATCGTGCGAGTTATTTCAGTCATAAAAAATTGTTCAACGGTGAACCTTCCAGTGTAGCTTACGGTAGCTAAGACCTCTAAACGGCGATTTAGATATTTTCGAGGCTCCTCTAAATTTATAGGTTAAACATGATGTGAGACGTGCGTTAATGTACCTTGTACCATTTGATTAACAACTGCTTGGAGGAACGCATGATGGTCGGTGACTCCGGGGTTCGCTATTTGATCTTGACAGAGAGTAGAAATAAGTTTTTTGTTACAACAGCCAAGAGGCAGTAATACTCACGCTCATGGGCTATGGTGACGAAACGTCTAAAGGTTATTATGGCTTGAGAAAGATCTTCTAATAAACGTTAACATGAACAACTGTCGTTAGTTTCAATGCATCAAAATGTAATGGTAGACTATGCATTACCGAGTGCAGTGGAAAAGCTTGGGTTGAAAGCCGTCTTCAAATTTCGCGAGTCCGGATTTGGGGTAGCTGTGTTGGTCGTGGCTTCCCAGGCCATACCACCGCCGCTAGGAGATGTAGGGGCCATACTGGCAATCTTCCAAGCGACTTCAGCAGTTAATGCGGTAAGGATATGTGGTTGAGGAGTGATGATCCAATTTTTGACAATTCGATGTAAATATTGCAAGATATATTCATGCTTTAAAACCTTTTTTAGGATAAATAGCAAGAAAAGATAGTTGCGAATTTTAGAGCATAAGGCCGGCGGGAGATGTACTGAATGAATAGAAAAACTATAAGGGAGATTTCTTCTCAAAATCAAGGGCGTGTTTTAAAGTGGGGAAAGAGGATAGTAGAGCCAAGACCAGAATATTAACTTTTAGCATTTTTGAGAAGAGTAGTGGGCCACAAATTCGATAAAGAGACGAAGATAAGCGATGCTGACGACGACCGATTCTGTTTTCGCGTAAAACATCCAATGCATTCCAACTTCCTCATCCATCAACTTCGCGATCAAACTACACGCCAGATCGCATGCTAGAGCTCAACGCCACCTTTGCAAAACATCTTTTCTTCGAATCAGACTCCTCATGTTCACGGCCTAAGTCCATGTTATCAGAGGACCGTTTCCGGGAAACCGGGTTAATATCACTGGTTTGAACACCATGAACCTCATTCATAGCATTTGCTAAACCTTCGTGCGTGGCAAGTCGATCCTCATAGAAAACTTTCCCAGATCTTCACATAAGAGTCGATAGAGATATCAACGCAAAAGGTAGGTTTTACCAAATATGGGGGGATAATGTTGTTGAAAGGGGTTGCCAATGATACCGAGTGGGATGAGGGAAAGGTTGTGAAGGATGCGGCGGACACGTTTGATGATAAAGTGGTGGGTGTTTGGTCGACATTTGGAGTGCTGGAACAAGTTTCACGAACTTGCAAAGGTACAGGCACAGGTGAACTCGCGAGGATAAAAGCAGCCGCTTTCTGGTTCGCAGTAGGCTTTTGAGGTGTAGACGAAGTTGTGGACGAGGAAACTGCTTTATATTGCCAAGTGCTTGTCGAAGACCCTGATGGTTGTGGTGCGAGACGGCTTGCGTACAGAGGGGGTTTCATTAACGAAGCCGCCGAAGCCGTAGCCTGTGTTGAAGGTGGTGTGGTGGCTGAGTGGTGTGTGCGTTGAACTTTCCAAATTGTGATAACATTGTCATGTAATACGACTCTTGGTGTGGCGATTGGCCTAGAAGCATTCAAAGGACCAACGCGTGTGGAAACTGAGGGTTGAGTTGCTCCAGGGGCTCTGATTGTGAGTCCAAAAAAGTCTTCTGCGGCGGGAGGGCAGGTAGCAAGCTTGGAGGGTGGGTTTAATGGTGAGGCTTTAGTGATATTAAGGGTCCTTAAGTGCGGTTTTAATGAGGAAGGTTGTGTGGAAGGTTTCGCGGTTGCGGTGGGAGCGGGTAGTTTTTGATCAGTGGTCGCGGGTCTTGAGTTCACCTTTGGTTCGGGACGTTGTGTGGAAAGTTTTGTGGGTGTGGTGCAGGAGGGGACTCTTTGAACAATGGCCCCAGGCCTCGCGTAAGGTTTTTGATTGTGAGAACGAACAGAAGATATGGCGAGTTGGTTAGAGGCAGGCTTCGAGGAAGGTCTTTGGGGTTGGGGGCAAGTGGAAAGTTTGGCGGGAGGGTTTTGGGCCTGGACTTTAGTAACGGTATCGAGTTGTGCGAAGGGGGTTTGAACTACAGGTTTGGGGATTGCTTTGGCGGAAGGATTATTCTCAAATGTGTGCTCTGCAATATGACCAAGAAGTATTGACCCCGCCTTACGGGCTTGCCGTCTAAATTTGCTGCATGAGAGCATGGCGCAGTGAAACAGAGAGGTTACGTTATGAATCCTATTCCAAGCTTGGCTGCACAGTTCTTCAAGGGATTCCACGTTGGTTCCACTCCCAGCCTCTATCTCCATAGAGTCCTCGTAAAGGTAGACCGTCCACTCCAAGTCTCGACGCTTTCCATAAAATGCGGCAGAGAAAAACCTTTCAGCGGTGAATCTTCCATTATAGGGCATATCCCTGAGTTTTTGATAAAGCAAATTGCACGGCTCCGCTAAAGAATGATCAGGGTTCGCCACTTTCTGCAACTAAAAGAAGATTGAGCACGGACTTACTTTGAAGCAGTTGACTCAATACTTTTTGAAGGAGCGGTTTATGAGAAGTTTTTGCGAGGCTAGCCAATTGATCTAAACACGAAAAGTAAATAAGTCGACTGAACAGCATAAAAAGTTGTTTACAACGACTCACTAGTTTCCATCACAGAGACAAAGCGACGGAAGCTCTTGAGAGTGTTGTCCAAGTCGTCTGATGAAAGGTCAGTTTACTTGTTGTTAAGGATATGGAAAAGAGATCTGATCGTACTTAATGCTATCTTGAACTTTTCAGTGAATGCCGTAACCGGTTCGTTGTTTCCAATAGTAGCGGTTCCCAAAGCCATGCCCTTCCTTGTGGTTGCAGAAGAGAGCTTATCATTAACGGCTTTACTTGTTGTAGGAGCAATGTCCATCTTGTTGACAGCTTCGGTAGCTGATGAGATAAAATCTATTTGGTTGACGCCTCCACTTGTTGGAGCAGGGGTCATCCTGTTGACGGTTTCACTTGCCGTCGAGTTATCTCCATCTGGTTGACGGCTTCACTTGCTGCTGGGACAGAGGCCATTTTGGTTGACTGTGCCTAGAGCCTTGTCGACTACAGTAATGTAGCCTAAGGTGGGTGATGAAAAGGATCCTTAAACGTCAAGGTTGGAGAAAGAGTCGGTGACTTTTGTGTCCACCATGAGTATGAAGATGTTCAGCCGCTCCCTCACATCGACGATCCCACGAATATAAATCATTCATTACATCGTACACGAATGCAAGCACTTGTTGCGGATTCCTCCCGCCATAGCCTATTCAGAGGCACCTCTTCTTTAATCCTTCAACAGCTTTCTACAAAGTTGACAAACTCCATGCGACGCGTTGGCCTGGATCGCGTTCAAGTGTACATCGTCATTTTAATAATCGTATGCGTTTATCGGTCCCCTTGCAATCGTTTTATCAGATAACCCATCCCATCAACACATCCGCACTCTCCGCTCCCACACCCCCTCCACAACTCCGATCCCCGCCTTCCTGCACCCACAGCTCAACATTCCCCGCCCGTCTCAACGCTTAATTCCCAACCCGTGATTCATGCTAAAATCCCTCGTCATCGCATTCCACCCTCCCCCATCATGCATGTAGTTGTTGCCGGGGGGGCGGTGGTGCAGGCTCTGATGCTGTTTGTAGACTAGGACTTGCACATGTATTAATGGGGTGAAGGGGTGGGGAGGGTCACGACGATAGAGACCTTTTCTTTCAATAACACGTAAAGAAAGTTACAGGGTAATTGAGACATTTCTTTTTGGGTCAACAGCGTCATCGCAGTAGTTAATGGCTTTAACTTCGGCTGTTTCACGGATTTGGAGGTTATTTTATCAACAAGCATTCGGACTCAAAATCGGTTCTCGTTCTGAAAAAAAATCCTCTCAACTTTCCATCATTCAACATGCCCACAGCCCAACTCAAAAGCCTATTCTCTAGGCCTGCCGATCTATTCTTCACCGTCTACTGCATCATCCACATCCCCGTAAGCATCATATCCCCTTAATTTTGAACTCATACTCGCAGATCACCCTCTTCATCGCTACCCAAAACATCTTCCTGGTAAAGCACCTCTTTGTCGAAATAAGACTAAATCCTGCAGCTGAATACTTTCCTCTGGCGTTGAGAGATGCTCTCGCCGGGTTTGCCAAGAACTCGGGCGATCCATGGCTTTCCACTATTGTCGCCAAGAAGCCTCTCCCAGCCTGGTGGCTTGCGTTTATCTGGTAAGACTGAAACGATGTAATCCCTGCTAACTGATTAAAGGTGTGAACTTCTCATCCAGCTCCCCTTCTTCCTCTACTTCCCGATCGCCGCGATCTCTCGTAAGCAAAACGGAAGAAAGCATGAATGCTGATTGAATAATTAAAGGTACCCCTAGCATCCGTATCCGTCCATCATGTACGGCATCCATGCGGCAACCTCGCTTGCGCCGATTTTGTTTGAGGTGTCAAAGTTGTATCCCGTCAAATCAGTCAAGAGCAGTTTTACAATCTTCTCGGTTCATATGTCCCCTTTCTCGTGATTCCCCTTCTTCTTGTGGTTCGGATGACTGTGTTTTGGACCGAACCCGTTGTTGCTGAAAAGACCAAGAAGTTGTAGTAGAACATGGTGTTATTTCATTTTTTTTCGGTTGAGTTGTGGCCGCTCTCGTTTTTGTAAACGGCAATGTTTGTTTTTTTTTTTGTTGCAAGAAATGCCTTTTTTTTTAAAAAAAAGACTAGTATATTACAATGTCGACCTGCTGCCGTTAGTGTCTAACCGGACCTTTTCTAAGCCGTCAAATAAACTCCTTGAGCATGCATTGATTTCCTGCCAACCCGATTAATTTCGTGTAAAAAAGAAAAAAAAGAAGATTCATTTACATCTGGGCATTCCGAGGGCAAAGCGTGTCCTGCACCGTGAAAGTATTTCACCTCGTTTGAAGAATTTTGGCCATGTATTCGGAATTACTAGGATGAATGAGGTTATCCCATGTTCCTGTAGCAACAATGACGGGGATCTTGTATTCGACAATTTTCTTGAGTCTGGCGGGACTCACGTAATGGGTCATAGCGGCTGCGAGCTATTAAACGCGTTAGTCAAATACAGAACACAAGGGATCGGTAAGATACCTGACCCAGCGCGCCAGCGGTTGCTGAACCCTTGTTTTAGTTCCCCTTGCGCTCATAACTTTAAGGATTGCCTCTCCGTTGTGAGGCCCGGGTTTTTCGTGGACTTTGCGGCGAGCCATTCCTAGAGTGTTGTAAGTAAACGAGAATACTAGATCAACGTACCGGTGGGAACAGGAGATCTCTCATGCTGGTGAGTTTTGATTGCATGTCCCTGATCATGAGGAGTTTTGGGATGTTGTAGATGGCGGAGGTTGGGGGGAGAGTGAAACCGGCGTGAGAGGAGATGATGGTTAAGGAGCCGATGAGTTCGGGGGCGAGAAGGGAGAGCTCTTGAGCAATCTACGGTTGAATAGGATATTGGAATGGGTTAGAAACATCAACTGAAAAAAAGTATGTTTGAGAATAAGACTTCACTTACCATACCACCTTAGGAAGAAAACATGGAGGGGAAAAGTAGCGTAAATACCAGGTAAAACAAAACCCAAATTGACGCCAAAATGATGGATCACACCCACCCATCGAAACACCAACAACATGAACATTCGACTTCCATCCAAGCCACATCAACAGATCATAAGCATCCTTCGCCATCTCCGAAGTCCTAAACAAAATCCATAAGCCAATCAAAACCTTTAATTCAGAACTCACGTATATCGCCCAACAGGAGCATCCGACATACCGACTCCGCGATTATCAAAGGCGGCGGCAGTGTATGGAGGTAAGGAACCGAAATAATCGTACTGTAGATGTTGGCGGTTGGGGTAGTGTGGATGTGGGGTTTACCTGAAAGTCCTAAAGACGGGAATGAGTGAAGGAGGTTTGGGGGGAATACGGCTTACCCAAGATTGCATGGCAACGTTCAGACCTGATTGGAAAGGATGGTTTGTTTGTTGAAAAAGGACGATGGAAGCGTTTGCGACGAACTTACCCATGCTGTTATTTAGTGGAGGAGGTTGGAATTTCGTTAGAATTCCAGGAATTAGAGATGGTTTATATAAAAGGAAGGGATAGATGTGATGCATAGCAAAGTAGGGAGTGATCGTAGTTTCATTTGCCAGCTAGTGAATGCAAAGTAGGTAGAATAGGTCGAATGCACGGATAAAGAAACTTACATGAAAAGCAGCTTTACTGGGCCTGCTCCATGGACCTCGTAGTAGAGCTGAACAGGCACCTTCTGCCTGGTCTTTGCGACGGTTGCGTAAGGCATTTTAGTTCTCAGAGACGGGGTAGCTCGTTAGAGATAAAAGTGCAGGTAGTAGTAGTAGTGGATATAAAAATAAACGTTTTTGCACAGTAGCTTAAGAAAACGAGTAGAGTTAAATGATGTTGGATATGGAAAGGTTATAGGATTTTGGAATATTTATTCCAAGTAAACGTTCCTCAGGCTTCAAAGTCCGTCACCATCTCGAACAGTAATTAAACCGATAACGGCTAAATAGACAAGTTACCATGTCAGCTGACGGGATATCTTTCTCAAATTTCTTGAAAATATTTTCAACCTTTGGGATTTTGTAAAATCGAGTTTTGTTTATTTCGGAAAATATTTTCTATCAAAGTCAAAAGCAAGCGAGTATGGCAACCTCACGTCCCTTCTCCAAACGCCCTCTCGACGCTCTCTTCCTCTTCTACTTTCTCATCCACATCCCATCACCCTCCTCGTCGATGTCCAACCCCTCGTATCCCTGTTCCATCAAAACCTTTACCCTCCTATCATAAAACAAGCCTTAACCTCCTACATTGAACTCTCTGGCGATTTTCTCATGTCCCAAACCCCTCCATCAACCTGGTTCCTCTCCATCCTCACCTGCGAGCTCCTCCTCCAATTCCCTTCTTTTTCTACGGCGCCTACTGTCTGTGGGTGGATACTCCGACCCTTCGAATCCCTGGCGCCGTTTACGCTGCGCATGTGTTGACAACGATGGTACCCATCTTGGCGTCATTTACGTTCTCAGGGAATCTTCAGACGAGTCAGCAGAGGATGGTGGCGTTTGGGTTTATGGACCTTGGTTGGTGATTCCGTTGTTGTTTCTTTGGAGAATGACGTTGGGTTTGAGGCTTGGAGAAGGGGGGCTTTTGACGATGCGGTAAAGTCCAAGGTCAAGAAGAATTGAATGATGATTCGAATGGGAATTCAATGTATACAATCTCTATCTTTTTGTTTTTTCTAGAAGATTTCCTTGCTTTGGGGGGCTGCAGTGCACACCTCTAACCTTTTCTGATAGTAATGTGATCGTCTTTTTATATTTTTTGTTTTCCGTTTGTTTCTCTTGTAGCTTTTCTTTTCTTTTTCTGCTTCTTTCGCGGCAATGCATGCCTCCCTCTTGGCGCGCATGAGTTCTTATTGCTTTCGTTGCTTATTGTAACCTCTCCGCTTCATCTCCGTACTTTTTCAATAACACATTTCAATACTTGCGCGAAACGAATCATATCTTTTGGAGAAAGCGAAAATCGCCAAACCATCCTTCTTGTTCAAATAAACGGACACATTCCCAAAAAAGCATCTCCACAATACCTCCAAAAAGGCAATAAAATACACCAAAACCATCGTAAATAAGATGCAACAAAAAAGGTAAAAAGAGATTCTTAGCAACATCGCGCAGATGCAAATAATAAAAACAAAGAGAACAGAATAATGCAATATTCGGAAAAAACGAATGAAAAATGCAAACGGAAAAAAACACCTGAAATCCTTCAAAATAAATTATCAGCAACAAAGCAACATGCCAAAAAACCAACTGTAGCGTGCATAGAAAAAAACCACCCTTCTCATCCGCGTCTCATCTCCCCCACAAAAAAAAAAGTCCACAACAAAAAGATTAATATTTGTGAATGCATAGAAAACTCTCCCCCGTCCCCCCCCCCCCCAAAAAAAAAAAGCAAAACAAAAAACAAAACAAAACGACCCCCCTTACATCATCGTCCCTCTCCAGAAAGCGCAACCCTCAAGCCCTCACCTCCCCCGCAAGATGCGACACAACCCAACCAACATCCCAACAACCCCGCAATAACTCCCATCACCACCATCTTCCAATCCAACCTCTCCACCCCCTCCATCAACCCTCTAATCCCATTCTCAACTCTCCCCCCAACATCTCCACAACATCCCCAGCCTCCACCCCTTGTCCTTCCCATAATGCACCACAGGCGTGACGCCACCCCCCTTCTCATCGCTCTCAACACGACATCCACCATCCTCCAACTCCCTCAACGCCACCGCAAACGCTCGATGAAATTCAACAATCTTGGGTGTCATGGCAAACAGGACGGCCTTTTGCGCAAACTTGTTGACGGGTTTCACAAAATCCACTTGAAACGTGGCTCGAACGCGGGTCATGGTCGGTTGTTCGCCGCGCGTGAAACAGAGTCGAAGCGCCGTCTGGAAATAATCCTGAAAAAACGTCAGCGTCAAACAGGTGGTTGGGTAGAACATGTCAAGGGGAATAACGATAAGAAAAATAGAGGAAACCAGGAAAATATAGCTAGGCAACGCTGAACAAGGAAAACATATCAACAGCTCTGAACAGCGAAAACAGGAAACGGGGCAACATAGAAAAAAGAAAAGAGGAAATCAGGAACATAACCAAGCAACGCTGAACGAAAGAAAAACATATCAACAACTCAGAACAGGGAATCCAGGAAACAGGGGAGAAAACCAGGAAAATATAACTAGGCCACGCTGAACGAAAGAAAAACATATAGACAACCCGGAACAGGGAGTACAGGACAGGGGGAACAAAAACGAAGAAAAAACAACATACCCCACAATAACCTCCGGAGTCGTCGACACCGAATAAACACAAACATACCCATCACCCTCCCCTCCACCTTCTCCAAAACCTTCGTTCTAGGATTCGCCACCCCCAACGTATAGTATACTCCCAACCCCTCTCCCCTCCCACCCCTCCCCACTCCACCCCCCACAACCACATCCACACACTTCCGATTCCCCTCCAAAAACCGTCTCCTAAACGTCTCCTCCACATACACCTTCCTAAACAACGTCTCAACTTCACTCGCATACGTCTCATCAATCAAAAGGATGGATTGATCGTGGTGCGGGGCGCACGGGCAGGTGACAGCGGGGGCAGAGGAGAGGAGGGAGGCTGGGATGAAGGGTCTTGGAGGGGGACGTCGTATGGGGTGGGGTTGGAGGAGGGTGAAGGTTTGTCAAAGTCTTCGGTGAAGACGGCGACGGCGCTGTTGGGGTTTTGGATGGACCAGAGTTTGCAAAAGAGATCAAAGGCGGCGTCGCGGGAGAGGAAATTGTGGAAAATGTGCTGAAATGATAACGGCAATGTGAGTCGTTTTCATATTACAATAAAGAGTGATCGGAACGTAGAGGAGGAAAAAAAGTTACCTTGTTTTGCCCATCGACGACGAGTATAGCGTTAGGAATAACACCGACAAGTTTGTGTTTTTGAATAGACGTGATATTTGCAAACGCGATTGACATCTAGCAAAGTAAAAAAAATAAAAAAATAGGTGTTTTAGCCAGCGTGACTTGCGACACAACACACTTGGATAACATACCTTAAACGTCCCAAACACGCTAGACGCAAAGTAAAGACTCTGTGACGTGACATAAAGCCTCCCCTGTGCCATTAAAATTCCAGGTGGTCGTTGAAACGCGCAATGAAAGTCTAGAAAAAGCAAGGTTCTCAATAAAATACAAGTAAAACAAAGAAATTGTGAGGAAAACCAAAGCAGCACAAAGGTTCTTAATAAATTCAAGTAAACAAAGCAAGTGTGGGGAAAACCAAAGTATACACAAAGGTTCTCAATAAATTCAAGTAACAAAGGAAGTTTGGGGAAAACCAAAGTATACACAAAAGTTCTCAATAAAACACAAGTAAACAAAGCAAATATAGGGAAAACCAAAAAACACACACCTTCATACAAGTCTCCCCTCCCAACCTCTGGAAAAATCTTTCTAAACTCCTTCCATCTCTTATCCCCACCTCCGTCAACCCCAACTCCGCACACGACGTACTCGCCGACGCCCTCAACGGTGATCCATTTTCGTCTCCGCAGGACTCCGCTCCGAATCCTCCAAACACCCTGCGAGGTACACGTTGACGCCCGTCCCGGTGTCTCGGCGCGCACAGGCGTGATGGCGGTGATGGAGGCCGAAGTTTTCCGACTGGAACGATCACCAAGGACAGCGCCGAGAGATGGAAAGGTTTGGGGTTTTCGGTTTCCGGCGTCTGCGGATTTAGCGCGAGGTCTTGGGGTTGGGTTTTTGGAGTGGTGTGGTGATGGTGGTGGTGGTGGTGGTGATGGTGATGGGAAGCGTCTGGTGATATGGAGTCTGTGTCGGGTTCATCGGTGAAGCTAAGAGAGGGGAGAGTTGGATGGGGGAGGGGAGGGAAGGGGTTGGGTGGAGGGGGTTATGGAGTGTTTGCGGTAGTTTTGGGAGTTGGACATGGTGTTGGCGACAGAGCCCATGATGGAGGCGCCCCATGCTAGGATGTTGTTTCCGGTTGTAGAGACGGGATTGTGAGGTAATGAAGCGGGCACGGAGGTGAGGTGATCGGAGGGAGCGTCATGAAAGAGTTCTTCGTTACTCGCAAAAGTGATGGTGCTGCGGTTGGTGGTAGCCATGACAGGTGAAGTTGCGGTTTTCCCATTCTTGGATTTACTCCTCAAAACTGAAAGTTTACGAGATGACGATGGGGCGGCTGTTGAAGTGGAGCCTTGTTGTTGCGATGCGGTTGACCACTTGCCTAAAGATGTTGTCAAGGGTTTGGTTGGGGAGGTTGCCTTGGCGGTGCTTTCTGTGGTTGAAATGCTGGACGATGGCATGTCGGATGTGGAGTTGGAGTCGATGGAGGAGCAGGAGGCGGCACGAGATTTGAACATGGTAGGAAGGGATGGGCTATCTGGTTTAAGAGAAAGGCGGTGACGGCGGGTGGGTTGATCTGAGGGTGATGGTGAAGACAAAGGCTTAACCGAGGATGGCTCGACTAGGAAGATGCCACTAGGAATAACGGTCATTGAGGTGAAGGTTTGCCCTTAACCTCTTGTATCTCTCTTCCCAAGTCTTTTCCGTTCTAGTTGACACAAATGTGCTCTTTTGAAGCCCTAGGGCGTCGCTTCTCAAAGAAAGATTGTCCTCGAGCAATAGTCAGTTGGTCTCTCCAAAAACAGCACGCCGATGACAGAGAGAGTGCACCCTGCAAACTGAAGCAGGTAATGACGTGTTGCTAATGAATGGAACGGAATGGATGGATGGATGGCGTGTGTGGTGAGGGTACACCTTTTTTAATATTTTTCTTGTGTCGTTAATTCTTCCAACCAAAAACCCTATCTATTCCACAAAAAGAAAACCTTGTCGTTATCCGCCTTTTTTGTTATTTTATTTATTTGATAATAAATATCCTGATTCCTGTCCGCGTGAGGTCAAATACAAAATAAAATAAATAAAATGAATAAAATTAAAATGAAATCTGGCGTGATTTCTGTTTTCTTTCCTTTAAAATAGAAATCTCAAGTAAGATATTTACACAGAGATTTCTAAAATATGCAAGTGTGTGTTGTTTGTTAAAAGATTTGTTGAAATTTGTTGAAATCAAAAATGTTTGCAGCAGGTAATAATATTCACAACCGAGTTGTGCTGGTTGCCTCTGTTGTTAGTTTGTTACCCCACATCCGTAAGGACAACTGGCCATCGCATGACGGAATGTCCATTTTATAACTTGGAACGCCTCCATTCGCTTTCTGAACCTGAAACTTATTGACACCCCCATTTAATACGTACTGAGTAGGGATTGGACAACAAAGCTGTTACTACCTCTTGCTCTGCTATGCGTTTGGCAATAGGATGTCACTCGGAGATCATTCTTGGGAGCGATGACTACAACATCAATGTCTACGATCGTGATCTCGTCGTACTGCATCCCATCACCAGCGACATTATCAAACAACATAACATTTATCATCGGGCGAATGCGCATACCAAGGAGACAAAGGAGGTGAGATTGTAGCTATCACTTTGAGTTCAGACCACCTTACCCTTATGTTTGTGGGGTCTTTTGGAAGCAAGGGTTGAGTTTTGTTTAAAATCCATGGGACAATTCACGTAAAGAAGCTAACAATACATTATTCCTTTATTACTCACCAGAACGTTCTCGTCTATGTCACTCCATGGAACAATCACGGTATATATATAATTTTATCTTTTCATTCTCTTATGGAACCGGCCCGCAGGCTACGACGTTGCAAAAATGTTTCGTGGCAAGTTCACCCACATCAGCCCTGTTTGGTACACCATCAAACCCGTCTCTGCAGTGGCGTACGAGCTGACCGGCTCGCATGATGTGGACAAGGGATGGATTGAAGATGTGACTCAACCCACTGACGAATTGACACCCAAAATCGTACCTCGATTCCAGCTTTCAGAAATCGCGAGGGACCATATTGTAGAGTTGGTGAAGGAAACAAGGATGCGATATCCAGCATATGCGATTTGATTCTAAGAGAATGCATGTAAGCGCTTAAATTATATAATATCACCAATCTAATCAATGTTTTTAGCAACCAAAACTTTGACGGGTTCGTCCTCGAGTTCCATTTATCTGGTTACACTCCTACATTGATTGAGACGCTTTCGATTCGTGCAAAGGCTGCACAGCTCCAATTTTTCCTCGTCATTTTCCCTCAACGGCCGGATCAACAACAAACCGTTTTCGATCGCTCCCATTTCGACCTATACAAAGATCTCGTGGACGGATTCTCTTTAATGACTTATGACTTTTCAAATTCCCAAAAGTGAGTCCCCATCCCTTTTACTTCACCAGTGCGCGTTTGAATAGGAATTAACGTTACTACTTTATGTTTCTATTCTCAGCCCTGGCCCTAACGCCCCCCTTTCCTGGATCGAAGAAAACATACTCACCCTCTGCCCCGACTTTGAGGACCGTCCTAAACTCCTCGGGGTCTCAACATGTACGGCAACGATTTCACGCTCCCCAACGGCGGTGGTCCCATTGTAGGAAGGCGGTACATTGATTTATTGCAAAAGCACGCCCCCAAGTTGGAGTATGTCGAGTCAGCGTCTGAACACAAATTTACGTACATTGAGAAGGGTGAGAAGCATGAAGTGTGGTATCCGTCGTTGAAGAGTCTGGATGAACGGTTGCTGGCTATTGAGGAGCTGGGGACGGGGATTTCGGTGTGGGAGATTGGACAGGGGTTGGATTTTTTTGTAAGTTTTTCTTCTTTTTTTTTTAATTGATTCGATTCTTTATATGCTAAGTTGCTAATATTGTTGCAGTACGACCTTTTTTAAAAGCGTTGGTCTGATTCTACGATATGTATCAAACAAAACCTGGCACTTTTTCTCGGGGTACTTCTGCGTAATGTCTCATGTTATTGTCACGTCCAAACCTACCATTCTTGTACTTTGAATTAGGAATTGTGCTTTTATATTATTTTATCATCCGTTGTTTTCTTTCATGGGCAATAAAGATGATCAGCTCTCACACCAAAATACCTCAAGTGATAGATTACGGTATGCTACCAGCTCAAGCTAACGCATCCTTCTGATCTCCATATTCATGATCTTGCTCCAAAGGCCAGGCTGAAGCACTAGTTTTTACCTAGGAATTAATAGATTACTTCCCATCTGTTGAGGTTTTCAGTTGGTTTGTCGTGTAGTGCGCAATGTTTTGGAAAACGTTCCTCGGTCGCACTGGAACCACCTCGTTAGCAAAGGGACTGTTCGTGATCATTGGATGACCTTCATGCCTCTAATGGGATTCATTCAAAGCAAGTTTCAAACATATACAGCAGACATCACTCCTGGTCCTGTCAATCAAGAGTAACAAAGTCGTACTGCCGCCGTCGTATAAACGAATTAGATAAAATGAATTCTCTCACAAGCTCAAGGAAATCAGCCATCGCCGGAAGAATGGAATCAGCAATTAATTCCAGGAAGAGACCAAACACTATTGATTTTGGGACCCCTTGTCTTTGATTTAAGGACACTGCTGATCCTTGAAATTAGTAATATCCAAGAAGAAATATCGAAAGGTTCTTTTGCGCCGCCTCGCTACTATGACCCTCGTGGGTTCCGTCAGTTCAGTATGATGCCTATCCCACAAGTCAAACCAAAGTACATGCCGATAAGTACTGAAACACTTGCTCTCATATTGGAGGCCGACTCTAATTTACCAAAAGAGTTGAGGCATGTAAAAGTAAGTCGTTTAAATTACTGATTACAATTATAGTATTTTACTACTGCATTATACTAACAACCTTTAAATTGGTTTTTTGACACAGAAACCAGGATCGTCCAACGTGGACAAGTGGCAACTATGGAATCTTGTTTTTCGATTCCCACATCGTCATGGGGTTGACGGCGAGCTGCAATTTCCACCGTTACCTGACCTCGCAAAGGAGGTGAAGGATTATAAATGCTACTTTGGCTTTCGACTCACCACGGACGGTTATGGAGCCTCTTGGACATTAAACGAAAAAGAGTTAAAGGTGCAGACATAAATATTCGCGAGTGTGAACTGGACAAGGCTGATAGCCTCACGAGCGACAAGAAGATTGTATTGGATCCTAAACAAGTCGTCGCCTTTTTCGACCCTGGTGTAACTGATCCACTTAATGGATTCTTACGCGTGCCATTTAATGCGATACCCGAAAGAACTAAAGAAAAGGGCAGCAAGGGTGCTATCAAGAGGAGAAAGAGAAAGAAGAGGAAAAGGGTAAAGGAGAGTGAGGCGATATTGGTAGATGAAGCTGAGAGCCTTCAGTGGAGGGAAAGGAATTGATGACGGATATGAAGAAGAAGCAAAAGTCAAAGAAGAGGGATCAGTTAAAGAAGTCAGAAAAGTCAAAGAAGATGAAAAAGACAAAGAAGAAAAGGCGAGGGGGAAACGAAGAAAACGTCGTTGCCGTAAGAAACCACCTTCTACAATGCAGCCGCCATCGATAAAGAACCCTCATGCCAAAGGAGAAAGAGGGGACCCAGAGTGGGGGTGGGGGGAAATCCCTGACGACTTGAAGAGCCACATTGTAGTTATCTAAGATCCCATATTACCAGCCGCGAATGGCACAACGAGGCTGGCCACGGCGTTCATAGGCCTGTTAGCGAGGAGGTAATACCCAGACAGTTAAGTGATATCTATATACGACTGACTTTGGGTTTTAAATCTTTCATGTTTTTGCTATAAACAGGTGAAGACGGTGCGAGAAAATATCCCGTCAAAGACCTCATCCGTTGATGATTTATGCAGTTCGTGGAATACACATCATACTTTTATGAGGTAAGACTTTCAATGTAAATAACAACTTAATAATTATGTTTTAAGGTATTATATCGTCACAAATATCGGGAGCGAGATCAACGATTTCGCAAGTACGTGAAGGAACAGAAGGCATTGGATAAGCTGATAAAAAAGCTTTGCCACGGTAAGAAGATGTCTTGTTAGTTCTGTTTTTTCTTAAACATTACAATAGGATACAAGGATGTCGTCATCGTGGTCGGCTCAGGAGCTTCATTCTTTTCGAACCCTAATGTTTCCAAGAACATCAGAGGGAAGCAAAAGGGGCCGATGAAGAAACTGCTGAGAGCAATGGTGCGAAAGAAGGGGTGGGTGAAGAAGGTCTTGATGCAAAAGGAGCCCTATACTTCATCCGTCTGCCCTTGCGAATTGAAGTTGTAAGTAGAATCATTTATTATTATAATTGCTGCTCTGTACCAACCGACTCCAAATTATAACAGAGGGAACCTGGAAAAGGTTCGAGGTCAAGGAGGACCACAAGGCTCCCCTATCCACTCTGTGTTGAGCTGCAAAAGCTGCTTCACATTATGGAATCGGGATGTTCTTGGTGCCCTCAACATTATGCGATGTTGCATTATGGTCGCAATGGGCCATGATTACCCCTTGCATAAGAGCCTTCCCATGCACCGGAAAGACGACGAACCCTTAATCACGTAGAGTGTCGCCCTCACCAGATGATGGGCGAGAAAGCTTTCGTGGGCCATGAAAATGGCATAATATTTAATATTTATTTAGTAGCCTGTTGGATTTCTATTTATTATTAGTGCTGTTGCCGAGACCAATAGAGCACCCTTTGATTAGCCAGAAGCAGAATCGGAATAGGTCGCTGGATTTATGACAGAATATTCTGCGATTCCATTTGTATGTTTTTTTTAGGCTGAATATACAAGCAAGGGGTTTAAGATCAAGTCAGAGCACCAAGCCCAAAGGTATATACCAACAAGGAATGGGATAAATACAAGGGCAGGTTTTTTCTCTTGATGAAGAGAGGCAGTGGGATATCACTAAGGCTTGATACTTTTTTAATTATCAACATAATATATGCTGGTAATACAAGAGTGTGCACAGAATGTTTGAAAATGGGTAAAAGCCTATATTAGGTAAAGTACGCGCAGCACTCTATCTATTCTATATGGGTATATACCTATGGATAATATGAATAATATGAATAATAATAGCTATGGAGGTATATACCAAAGCACAGATGAGGTTGTGTTCCTTGTCCTTTGCACCTTTTCAATCTGAATTAAATCTGTATCACCTTCACATCTCCAAGCCTCAAATCATTAATAATAATAAGAGATTAATAATTAATTAATCTAATTCTTTTATTAATTAGAAACCAGATTTCACACCTCACACCCCTCCCTCTCTCTCTCTCTCTCTACTCTCTCCAGTTTATTCAACTTTGCTCACCATCAAATCACTCTAATCCTCCATTCGCGTATTCTCTGTAAGGAATATCCTCATACTACACATAATGCCAGAGGAGCTTGAGTTGACGCTGTTCTTCTTGGTTGATCATCGGGCACATCTACAGCAAACTTACGTGGAGCGAGTGTTGATATGCTAATCCCCCTGTTATTTCCTCTTTTACACAGAGAATCAGCATCCCAAAACGTTCAGAGGGCAGCTCTAACGCCAAACACCTCTTCCAAGATTGAATTCGACAACCTCCTACAAGAACTCGACGACCTCACATCCTCTCCCACTTCCATAACCTCTCACCAATTTCTACCGCAAAACCTCCCCACGGCCCGTCCACCGACACCCTCTCCACCTTCACCGACTTTGCTCTCCACTCTGGCGCCCTCCTCAAACTCTCTCCAGACGGTTCCTGGCGTCGTCTCTACCTTCTCCTGACCCCTACTCATCTCCTGACCTTCTCCTCAAAACACCCACAGAACCCCTCCTTGAAACCCTCGACATCTCCACAACCTCCTCCATCGATGACATTCAATCGATCCCAGGTCAAGACGAAGCCGCCTACATCCTTACCATCGCAGGTGACATTCCCGTTACCATCGCTGCATGCCCTGCTATCGCTCCAACAGTCTGGAAACTCCGTTGCTCGTCAAGAGCACATATCTCAGCTTGGCATACCGCCATTTCAAACTCTCTACGACGACACCCCCCTTCCCCACCAATCCATCCCATCTACCCTGGTACCATGGTCATCCCCTGGCCCGCACCTCCTCAATAGCAGGTCGCCACCCTCACATGCGTCAACCCCTCTCCGTCGCATCCTCTCCACAATGCCTCCTCCTCTTCAAATCCCCACCACAATCACCACTCCCTTCCCATCCCCCGTCTCCCCTGTCTCCTACCCGCGTGTGCAACGAGGACCCATGTCCGCACCACTCATGTCAAGTCTCCCACCCCCGTCCGCTCCACCACCTACTGCTCCTCTGCCACCGGTTCCGGGCGCGTATAGGGCGTCGATGATGACGGTGGAGGAGGCCGGGGTGGAGAGACGTGGGACGATTGGACATTTGAGGAGTTTGAGCGTGGCCGGACAGGGAATTCCGTATCGTGTCCCTGTTGATAGAATGATGCATACTTGAAAATTACTCCTCCCATAAACTGGCGGTATTCATACCCTTACTACCCCCTTGATGACCTCTTAATTTTAGACCAAAACCATTTTTCAGTTTTTCTTTAAGCTTTCCCTGATATAAACCAACCTCTAGATTTTAAATGCCTCATTTTGAATACATTTCCGCGTTGTTTTTTATCGTTTCTCGCCATCTTTTCCCATTGTTCGCGTTCATGCCACGCTTTTTCCCATACTAAACGGTGTTTGTTCTTTACTTGAATTCTCTGCGCTTTGTGAACGGGGATTTTTCACGTAGATTGAAAATAGAGATGAAACCCCATGAACTCTTTACTATTCCTAATAAAGAAAACCAAAAGATGCTGTTCATTGAAAGCATACATGTTCAGCATTGTTGATTCTCTCCAGCCATCCACCAAAAAAAAATAAATTGACGGTGATACCATCCACATTAAAAACCCACCCATGTCCTTCATCTCAAAGGTCATCTCGACCGCCGAACAACCTCTTCCATTTCAAGACGCCATCCCCGACGATGCGTCCCCAAGCCAGTTTCACGCGCAATCCTCCAACTCTGTGTAGACGGCATCGATGCACGGATTCAAGAAATCCAGGTACCCTCATTGGTCTTTTCAACCGCTGACGGCTTAGAACGACATTATGGAGGTGTTTCGGATGAATAAGGAGGAGCTTGAAGGGTTTTTGAGGGTGGGAGATGAGGCTGTGAAAGAGGGGATGAGGGTGTCGAAGGAGGTTTTGGAGACGGTGGAGAAGGTGCAGGGAGAGGTGAGGGGTGTTGGTTTTTATGAGGTTGATAAGTGTGTTTTTTAGGATGGTGTTGTTCAGGGTTGGAGAGACGGTTGAAGGAGGTTGAGGAGATGAAGGTTGAACGACATCGGAGGGAGGTTGAGGCGAAAGGACGCAGTTGATGGAAGAGGTTTGTGGGGTTTTTTTTTTTTGGTGGATGGTTTTAAAGAATGTAGTTTGACGCATATGAGTTGTGTTTTCATGAACATGTTTTGGATGGGGAGTATGATCAAGCGGCAAAGATGGTTGAAGAGATGGTAAATGTTTTTATAGATGTGGGTGCTGAGTAGTTTAGAAAGGATTTGTGAGGATTTGGAGAGCGTGCAATGTGATCGTGTTGGGGAGATGATTGTAAGTTTTATTGATGGAGGTTTTTTTAGATGAGACGGTAACATGCGATTTTAGGAGAAAACGTGGGGTGCGGATGATTCATTGAGGGGACGTATTGAACATGCTTGGGAAGATGCAGTTGGGATGGTTGGAGCCGCTGGAGGAAAGGAGGCGTTTACTTTAAGGATAAAGAAAAAAGTAGCAGGTATGTGATGGGCGGTGTGGTGCCTTTTTTTGTTAAGACTTCGTTCGGGTTACAGTTCCTGGATCGATGACAAAGTACATTACGCCATCGGGTCTTCTTTCAACGCTATTAATGATCCCATCGACGCCTTTACGACCATCGTCACCGATAAAGGAGACAACGTACCCGACGTTATTGGAATGGACGTTGATGCCGATTGTGAGGGCTTTACAGCGGTGTGTGTTTATGCCGCTTTTAGGGGGAGCGAAACAGCGGAGACGGTTGACGGTGATGATGGAGGAAGGGACGGTTGTTGTGACGATGCGCCATGATGTGACGCCACCGTCTTCTGTTGGGGATTTGGAAGCGTTCCCAGAGTTGAGGGAGGTGGTGGAGGTGTTGAGGGTAGTTGTTGAGGGGTTCCATGAGGGGAGGGAGGAGGTGAGGGGACGGGTTTTAAGGGTGTTTTGTGGGATGTGGAGGGAGGTGATGGGGATGGTGTGTGGGTATGTGGGTGGGAGGATACCGGATGGGGAAGGGTATAAGGAGTTTGAGGAGGAGTGTTTGAGGGTTTGTGAGAGGTTTGAAAGGGATGTTGAGGGGTTTTTTCGGGTGTGATGAAGGGTTTGGGGGGGGCATGGTGAGGAGGTTTTGTGGGGAGATGGGAGTTGGGTTTGTGGAGAAACGGTGTTGGAGTGTTTTGGAGAAGGCGAGGAAGGCGTGTTTGAAGGAGGATTTTGCGACGAGACGGAGTTTAGGGGTTGGAGGGGAAGGTAATTTTTTTTTCGAGTTTTTTCTTTTTTAACGTTGATACTTTGTTTTTTTGTGTTTGTTTTTCTTTTTTCGTAGATGTGTTGTTTTTTTGTGTTTGTTTTCTTTTTTTCGTAGATGCGTTGTTTTTTTATGTTTGTTTTTCTTTTTTCGTTGATGCGTTTGTTTTTTTTCTCTGTTTTTCTTTTTTTTTTTTTTGATTTTGTCGTTGATGCATTGTTTTTTTTGTGTTTGGTTTTCTTTTTCGTTGATGCGTGTTTTTTTTGCCTTTCGGTTCTGTTATCTTTCTTTTTTCGATGCATTTGGGTTTTTTCGTTGATGCATTTTTTTATAGATACGTTGGATGTATTTCCGATTTTAGAAAGGTATGAGGTTGGGGATGGGGAAGGGATTGTGAGGAGGTTATGGGATGAGAGTGTGACGAGGGAGGAGGTGGATGAGATGTTGGAGCCCTTTTAAGGTTTCCCGAGTGTACGGTATCCGTACGAGCTGTTGAAGTGATATCGTTATGTCGGAGTTTGTTGATGGAAGCCGCGACGCATGAAGGAAGAGGTGAGATTGTATTTTTGTTGTTGAAAAAAACACGTTTTTTTAATGGGAGTGTTGAAATTTTGGTAGTCGGTTTTTACTTTTACGAACGGTGAGGGATGTGATGGAGATGAGTGGGTATTTGATGACGAGACGGAAGGGATGCCACCGCATGTTGTGGCGTTGACGCATAATGATTTGATGGTTGTTGCGCATGAGGGGTGAGGATGGGGAGGGAGTTTAGAGGGGTTTTTGGGGGGTTGGGGTTGTGGATTTGGGGGTGAAGTTGAGGAGGTTGGGGAGGGAGGTGATGAGGGAGGGGATGGTGAGTGCTTTTTATTTTGTTGTTGTTTTTTTGAGAGTTGGTTTGTTTTGGTTGTTTGTTTTTTTATGGTTTTTATTGGCGGTTTCCTTTTTTTTTTTTTGCTTTGTTAGAGAGGGTTTTTGTATTGTTTTTTTGTTGGTTTTTTGAGACTTGATTTATTTTTTTTTGGGTTCCTTTTTTTTTTATTGGTGTTTGTTAGAGAGGGGTTTCTTTTGTGGGAGGGGATTTTATGGAAAGGTGGTTTTTTTGGGTTCGGGGACGGATGAGGTTTTGTTTTGAAATTGGGGATACTGATATTTTTTTTGTTGTTTTTGTTGTTTTTTGGCAGAAACGCGAACGGGAGGAGATTACGAGGACGATTGAGGAGGTGGATGGGTTTTGCGATTGGGGAGGATGAGGAGAGCGAGAAAGGGATGCGGTTAGAGAGATGTTTAAAGCAAGTTCAGATGCACCTTGAAAGGCTTTCAGCCATGTGGAAGGTGAGTTCCAACGCACCATACGTAGACTGACAGATTAGGCTGTTCTTCCGACTCTGCTGTACGCACACGCGATGCAACATGTGACGGATCACGTGTATCGGTTGTTGACGGGGAGGTGATGGGGTTACGAGATATTGGGGATCGGAGTCGCAGATTCTTGGGAGGGTGTTGAGAGGGTTTGTGGGGGGGGGAGACGGTGGGGGGAGGAAGTTTGGGGTTGTGGTTGGGATGTTGGGGATGGGGTTGAGGGGATTGTGGAGGGGGTGAGGGAGGGGAGGATTGGGGAGGAGAGTGGGTTTGGGGGAGGAGGGGGGTGAAGGGTGGGAGTGGGGTGAGTGGGGTTGGGAGTGGGTTGAGGGGAGTTGGGAGTGGGTTGAGGGGAGTTGGGAGTGGGGTTGTGAAGATGGGGGGGTTGTTGCTGGGGGGTTGTTGAGAGGGCGAAAGGGTTTTTGTTTGGGAAGCATGTGGAGGAGGTGGAAGAGGTTGAGAAGGAGGAGGAGGAGGGGTGGGATGCTTGGATGATGATGATGAGGAAGAGGGGATGGAGAAGACGGAAGAGGAGAGGAGGAGGAGGATGTGGATGATGGGAGTGACGAGGTGTGTAGAATGATTGTGGCTTTGTTTGCGGATACGCCTTTGAGACAGCAGAGTGTTGAGGAGGTGAAGAGGTTGATGGGGAGAGATGGAGGAGGAGGAGGGGGGAGGAAGTGAGAGGGGTATAGGTGATATTTTTTAAGGGGTTAATGTATTTTTTTTTAAGGGGGGTGTTTTTGAAATATATTTTGATATTTGGATTATTATTATTTCTTTTTTTATAAATAGTTTTTGAAGTGACTTGAATGAATGGGATCTTGTACACGTTGAAACACGCTTGGAAAGTCATTACTGGATTCATACCAAAATCTATTCATAACATTACGATAAATAGCTAAACGTGGTAGCAAACTGCGATTGAAAAAACGGTAAACCGCGTTTCGCAGTCGCGCGTCACGTCGAAAAGGCGGCCAAGAAGGAAAGGGGAAAGGCTGCAGCAAAGGGTAATAACGTTTCTTGTGAGAATAAAATGATTGTTATTTATTTTTGGATGAGAATTGTCATTTGAGAAAAGAAGGAGATGTCTATGTGATACAATAATGTAGGACATGTAATACAGAGGTTGTCAGGTGGTAAAGGGTTAAAATCAAAATCAATTGATTTGAAAATTATAATTCCATCTCTTTTGGTTCAATTAATAAAAGTAACTAATTATAATAATAAGTGAAATCAATGGGATCGAAAAAAATAAATAATCAAAAAAAAAAAAAAAATAGGTCCAAATATGTTTTTATTTTTAACTAATAATATTTATAATATTTATATTATAAAGACTTTCCCTCTCTCATCCATTATTCCCACCTCCATCACTACTCCTTACGGAGACATAAAGAAATAAAAGAGTGTAAAGCGCACTACGTTTTATCGTTAGAAAAAAACCTCTTTTTCACTCTCTCCATCCCCAACACACAAAACAATGCTATCCTCCTTCTTTTCTCAACGGTCCTCATCCTCATCCTCATCTACATCCTCATCGTTTCTAAAATGGCGACCATCGTCATCTCAAAGTGGGTCTCTGCATGACCTGTTCCTGATCCTGTCAAAGTGGATCATAAGGCAGAGAGCAAGGATGCTGTTGTTTTTGAGGTTTGTTTTTTTGTTGTTGTGATAGTGATGTAGATGTAGATATTCTTTGTTTTTGTTTGCATGCCTTTGCTGTTAGTTACAATTGAAGGATGGGGAATGGATGAGTGTGGAGTTATTCTTGGTGGGATGTAGATTGGATGGGCAATGGACCTGGACGGATTGAGCTGCATGCCATGGATAACCTATGCCTCTTATTGTCTCTCCATCTGCACATGCATGCATGCATGCATGCATGTTCACTCAGCCTTCCTCCCATTCCACACACATCCATCACTCTCTCCCATATTCAAATTCGCAAGTTGGAGTTTGGATCGGCATCGATGGGGATGAGGATGAGGGCTTCTTTATCCCTTCCTAACCCCTCCAACCCCTCGACCCCTCACCCACCCACACACCAACCCAATGGTTTTTGTTAAACGTCTACCCTTATATTTATTTATATTCTATTAAACACATGGGGAAGGAAGGAAGGAAGGAAGGAAGGGGAAAGAAAATATTATATTTAATTGAATGAAGGTGAAAACGTGGGTGTTTGTTTAATAATAGTGTCTTATTCTTACTCACTCTTCATGCCAGTTATTATTTATTTTATTTATTATTTCTTTACTTGACCACTTGTTGCATTTAATATATGATGATGATGGGGCAGTAATTCAGTGGCATGGATTATATAATAGTATTAGGATGGATGGATGGAGTAATAAGTGATGGGTGATGATGGGTGCTTGATCTCATATGAGGGGTAATAAATAATATGGCATGAAAGGGCAAAGAATGATAATTTTTACAAGACAGCTAAACTGCTTATTTCCTTTTATGGAATATTATATTTATATTATTTTATTATTATTATTCTTGTGAGGAGGGGCTTTGTGTTATGGTTCACACTCCGCTTCTTATTAGTTATTTATTTATTATTTAATTATAAGGTTTACTTATCCTCCCATTTCACACTCTGGGTATCCATCCATCCATATTCATCCATCCCTCTCCCTTGTAGATATCCATAGTATCCTTTACATTTTATAACTAACCTTTACTTTTTATCATAAACAAAATTACATTGCTAAAGAAGAAGGCTCCCTCGTCGTCTTCATCACCATCGACATCATCATCATCATCATCAGCAGCAACATTAAAGTCTCACCTCCTTCAATCCACCAACCTCCTTCGGCGTCCGTCAACTCCAGAAGCCCCATCTTCAGCTTCCTCCCAAAAGTCTTCATCCTCAGCCCGCGCTCGTCCAGCTTCATCTCTTGGTATCCCAATGACACGCGGAAAAACCACAACCTCAACCCTCTCCATCGACCCTTCCATCACCTCAACCACGCCTTCAAAACCACCCCTTACCGTGTCAACCGACCCGAATCTCCCTCCCTCCCCGGCCCTCAACCGTCGCAGCACCACCCTCCCCGTTTCCCCCGTCTCCTTTAGGCCGCACCTCCTCCTCCTCGTCTTCCTCCTCCCCGCGTTCTCAATCACCTCACGATGACAAACGCCGCTCAACCCTCTCCACCCACCTCCACCCACATCAACCCAAACCCTCCCCTCTCCGCACCCTCTCCGCCTCCCACGATGACCATCCCTCCCCCCCAAAACCCCGCCCCCTCACCACCCCCCTCCCACGTCCCGACTCTGGCGTCTCCATCACCTCCCGCAACACCCACTCCCCCTCCTCCCAAAAACTCTCCTCCTCCTCCGCCTCCTCCTCCACAAACGACGAAGACGACGACACCCCACTCTACCTCGTTCGCCATAAATCCCAACAAGGCAACCGTGCCAAATCTTCTACCTCCCAGAAACGTTCCTCCATCATGTCCACCACCTCAACCTACCTCCATCAACCACCTCCTCACGATCCTTACCATCGTCCTCCCTCCGTATCCTCCATATCCTCCACCTACCTCTCCCCTCACTACCCCCATCCCCCACTCCTCACCCGCTCCATGTCCGTCCCCGTCCAAAACCCATACATGCAAGCCCCATACGCTCCCTACCCCCCTCCAGCTCCCTACCCTCAACCTACCCATACGCCCCCACCTACCACCCCTACCCCTACCCTCAAATCTCTTACGAAGATCCCAACCACCCTTACCCACACCCCCAACCCTACTTCCCACCTCCCCACGCCTACCCCCACTACGATCCTTACACTCCACTCCACACCTCCCCACAGGATCACGCTGATCTCAAGACATCCTCGACGGATCATACGAGACAGGCACGGGGCACGCAGAACCCTGACGTTGAAAAGAAACGATCGAAAAAACGGAGCGAAAAGTGAACTTTTTTTTTTTCACTCCACATATCCTTGAACCTCTTAAATTTTATATTCGTTTAAAAAGCGGGGGGGGGGGGGGGGGGGGGGATGGGAGGGGGTCGGGAAATCAACAAGCCTCATTTCTTTCTTTCTACCTCTGTTGCTTTTTTCCTACACCTTTTTTTATTTTTTTTTTTCCTTTCCCTCTCTCTTGCGCGTCATATTCTTAGACGCTGTCTTTAACACCTTTGTTTAACCTGTTTGTTTAACCTTTATCTCAAAACTGGATTGTTCTTGTTTCCTCTTTATTTCATTGACGGGCGTTGTCATATGGCAACCAAAAAAAAAAGGCTGGTTCTTTTTTTCAAAGTCTTTTGCCCTTAACAGAAAAATGAACAAAAAAAAAAAAAAAAACACTCACTTTGACTAATAAAAGTCATGTTTGCTTTTTATATGTGGTTTTTGTCTCTCATCTACGTAAATGGTGGTTCAGACCTTGTATTAAAAACAGTACGATAGACTCTCAACTCTCATTCGAATACCCCGTCCGTGTACCATAAAACATCTTATTCAAATAACCCATTCGTGTACCATAAAACAACCCCATGTTCCATTTCTAAAATTCCACAACCCACACATCCTTAAACTTGCCAACCCACATCCCAAAAACGAAAACAATGAATCCCCCCCAAAAAAAGCATTAAACTAAAAAAAACCGGACGACAAAAACCGACGCAAAAAAATACGTCATAGATGCATAAAAAAAAGAAGCGACCGTAAACCGATAAATCATAAAGAAGCGTCAACATGCAGTGAAAAAGAGCGTCGCAAAAAAAAAAAGAAGCGATAAGAGGTTTAGATGGATCAAGGTATCGACGACTTTGTGTTCACCAAGTTCCTATGGACCCTCCTAAACCCAAAATACGTCACCACCGCCGTAACAACAATCAACCCTACGACCCCCACCGCAAAGTACATCCCCCCTGTTGCCGATGAGATGTTGTCGGATGAAAACGTGGGGTTCTGGGGGCGTGGAGCGATGGTGGAGACCATGGTTGTTGAGAAAACGTCGAGGGTGGTGGTGGTGGTGGTTGTTGTGGTGGTGAAGGTTGTAGTGGTGAAGGCTGTGGTGGATGAAGGGAGGAGGAGGGTGGATTCAGTGAGGGTTTCTTCAATGTCGGTTGGGATGTCGGGGTCTGTGGGGATGGGGTCGGTGGGGATGGGGTCTGTGGAGATGGGGTCTGTTGAAACTTCGGACATGGTGGTGTGGGTATGCTTTTTGTTGTAGATGCCTTGGTCTCTTTGTTCTACGGATGCCCGTTGATGCTGTCAAGATTCCCAGGTCGCAAACGACGACGTAGAAAGGTGGGGGGGGAGGGCAAGTGTGACGCAAAAAGAGTGACGGTCACTTTTCTGTAAAAATAAATAAACACAAATCCGAAAAGTTTTTTTGGTTCTGTTTCAAAACTTTTTGGCCTTTCATTATTCATTATGGTTGAAGGAGTTCAATAAACAAGAGAAGGAATAACCCCCATCCCAGAATGGTTCCTGCGATACAGACGAGGGTGAGGGTTTTGGCTACCGATGCGTAATGCCGTGCTGTTGAGGTTCTGCCGCGGATAGCGTATCCGTCAACCTGGAGAAAAAGGTGTGGTAGGTTAATCTACGGATAGGGAGGAGATGGATGGTGTTGATGAATAATTACCTTGGATGCATAAAAAACAGCACAGAGACCGATAGGAAGCGTACACTAAAAAAAAAAGGGGGGGGTATTCATAAGGCTCACGGAACAACAAAACAAGTCAACATACCAAACAAAACGTTGACAAAATCGACGCAATAATAGATGGCCCCAACCACGTCGCCACCAAATCCGAAGATGGTACTATCGCCTCCTCCTCCGCATCCTCTGTCCTTATCGCAGTCCCTCTCTGCCTTACCACATGCGGAACCTCATCCTCATCCAATTCATCATCGTCCAGCAATGGCATTCGAGCTTGCTCCGCCCCTCTCACCGTTTCCCCGTCCCGCGATGATCGTCTCATCATGCTGGTGAACGCCCCAAAGGTGTTGGAGGCGACGCGGGTGAAGTGGTTTGTGGGGGTGCGTTTTATACCGTCTGGGTTTGTGGTTGGTGAGGAGGTGGAACGGGTGGGTTTGGAGGGTGTTGGGGTTTTAACGGCTATGGAACGTCCTGGTTGTTTTTGTTGGGAGTCGGTGGGAGGTTGAGGAGGTGGGGGAATGGGATCACCGTTGGATAGCCTTGTGACCACATTTGAAGAAGGAACGGTGGGTTGTCCAGAGCCAAACGAAGGTTCCATTGAAGCCTCGTCATCAAAAGTCAAACGTCGTCCTTGTCCACTTGTTTGACGATTCAAAGTGGTTGTCGTAGCGGTTATCCTCGGCAACGAAGGGGTATTGCTGAATGGATTCGGACCACTGGTGGAAGGTGTGGCAACTTGATTCCATGGGGAGGAGGTGCTGTATTCAAACGGTTGTGGAGCACGGAATGCATTACGGTCCCATGGGTCAGAATCGAGATCAGGCACACCACCACCTAGCATGTCTTCGTTCTCGTAAAGACGCATGCTACCCGAAGATGCTGTCCTCAAACCTCCCGCCAATACTCCTCCGTTGGGAGCGGCTCCAGTTCCTCCTCCTCCACCACCTAGTAAGATGATGTTATCATCATCGTCATCAAGGTTATCGTTTCGGAACATGACGCGGGTAAAAGTGCCGGTTTTTGATCCTCCGATGATGACTTTCAATGCAGATTACAGACCAACAGTCTTTCCTGTGAATGCCAAATTTTCTTTTCTGGCCCATCGAAAAGCCCCTCTCCATTACCATCATCAACGTCCCTCAACCTCACAAAAACTCTCATCAATCGACTAACGCAAGAGGAGGGTTAATTCTACATCAAGTAGCTTCCCGTCCACCATGGCCCCCTCGAAAACTGAAGAGGTCAAATCATTCCATCCCCGTCAACCATTCCAATCTCGTTCGGTCCAGTCCGAAGGCGACGACACGGACAACCCTGAACCAAGAAAGCTAAAACGTCTTGTCCGGCTCGCCGATAGAGACGCCGTCCCCACTTTGCCATCTCGCAAGGAGTCAAAACGCACTGGAGAGACCACGGGGAAGGAGAATGAGGAGGGTGACAGCGATGACAACTTGGCCTTCACGATGGTTGACGTTGATGACGAAAGCGCGGATGAAGGAAACGATAAAGAGACTCCCGCTGTTATGAGTTTACGAAGTCGCAGAGGCTCGACTGGTCACGGTGCAGCGAACAAGCAACGTATCCGTTCAACGGTAATGTCCGAAGTTTCAAACATGTCAACTGAAGGAGCAAAGCAAATTCCGTCTCCCTCTCCACACTCCCTCCATCATTCTAACTCCTTGTTTCAATCAGGTTTCCGAACAGGATGACGATGAGGATGAAATAACTCTACCTCCTCCCAAAACGAGTTCCCAAAAATCACGTCCGACCGCCACGTCCACATCCACATACCGATCCAACCGTTCCTCAACCAACAAACCCAAACCCTCACCTACAAATCTCAACGTCTCCGCTCCATCTTCCCGCGCGACGCGTGCAAGTGCGCGTCTCTCGGGTACATCATCAAAGTCGACTCATCGTGACGCCAAACGACAAAAACGTGGGAGTGATGATGAGGAATCGAGTTCAGAGGAAGAGGATGATGTGAGAGATAAGGATTATCGTGAGGATGATGATGAGGAGGAGGAGGAGGAGGATGAGAAGGACGATGACGACGACGAGAAACCGGTGGCGAGGAAACGATCGCGAACTGCTGCTTCTTCAAGTCGCATCATGGTAAAGGAGGTTAAACTGCCAAAGAAGCCGGTGGTGGAATCGACGAGGGCTTCTTCGAGGTTGAAAGACCGTGGAGGGAAGGATGGTAGAAGCATGTGGATTGATGCAGTCCAAGCAGAGGATGATGACGCATTTGAGCAGGTACTTCTTAAAAAACATGTGCAATATTTATCTAATAACCTGGCGTTTTATCGGTAGATGCTTAACGAAGGGATTGAACAATCTCCTGAACCCAAGAAGAAACGTGAACCCCTTCTTGATGAGAACGGTCAACCCATTGCACGGGTTCCAAAAGAAATTCCTGCCTCTCATATCTGGTGTTCGGAATGTCTAGAGGAAATCCCAAAGACGGTGGCGTCTTCCACGATTCGGCAATGCGGTCGGTGTAATTTTTCCACGCACAAATCGTGTGTTCGGAGGGCTTCTATGCGTTGGTCGTGTGTTGAGTGCGAGGAACATCCTGACGATGTGGATATTATTTTGACGCACAGGCTTCCGGCTGGTGTGGGGGAGGAAGTGGAAGGAGAGGAGGAGAAAGGGGGCAAGAAGGGAGATGTGGGGGGGTGTGAAGAAGAGGAAGACTACTGGAGGTACGAGAATCAATACAAGGGCTATTTTAGAGGGATGGGAGTTTTTGGTAAAGTTTGAGGGGGTGTCTTTTCGAAAATACGACATGGGTTGCGGCGAGGTGGTTAGATGGTATTGCCAAGACGAAATTGACGTAAATATTCTATTATGTTTTATCCTTAGCATTTTAATGTGATCTCACCTTTTAAATTTGTAATGTTTTAAAGGTTCTTTCTCAAGAAAGCGGACAAACCTCGACCCGAGTCGGAAGTAGTCGACCCAGCATGGACCGAAATGGATCGTATTCTCGAGATCAATGAATCCGAGGCTACGATTCTCATCCAATGGAAATCGCAGCCACTTGAGAAATGTATGTTTTTGGTTCTTATGTTGAAATCATGCTTATCATCATTTTATTGTTTTTAGCAACATGGGAGGACATTGAGGAGGTGTCGCCTATTCCAGAGACGCTTCTTGCTGAATACAATTACCGGCTTCGTGTTGACGCGCGGGCGTCCGAGCCCAAGGTTCAGAAACAGCTTGAGAGGTGGAGGCAGAGGCCGTTCCAGGAGTTTACGGAACAGCCAAAGCATATAGCTGGTGGGACGTTGAAAGATTATCAACTTGAGGGCATAAAGTGGGTTTAATTTTATTTTGTGTATTGACTTTCTGTGTTTTAGCTGGATGATGTACAATCTTCATAACGGCTCTAATAGCATTCTTGCTGATGATATGGGTATGTGGCGGAGTCTACTTTCTTTCTTTTTTTTGTTTGTTTATTAATGGTTTGTTTTCTGTTTGGGGAATAGGTCTCGGCAAAACCGTTCAAGTGGCAGCTTTCTTGGCGCATGCTTTTCATGAGTTTTCGCTCTTTCCGGCCCTTATCGTTGTACCGAATGCAACAATTGCCAATTGGTTAGTGTTTATCTTAGTTTTATTATTTTTTATATCTTATATTTAATTTATCTAAATTTTCGTGTCATCATTTAGGATGAGAGAGTTGGAAAAGGTACGTTTTCCGTCCGATCCTATTCTGTTTCCGTTATCTGCAGCTACTAATGTCTGGTCACATTTTTACAGTGGGCGCCTAAACTCGTCTGCGTCGAATATCGCGGTTGCGAAGCCCAGCGCAACGTGATGGAGAATCACATCATGTTTAATCCCAAATCGGTGCCAAAGAAACTTGGTCCGAAAGGCCCGATGGCGAAATCCCTTATGTGTCATGTTGTGGTGACGACTTATGAGATTGCTACATTGTATCCTGCGATGTTGAAGAAGGTGAATTGGCAAGTTGCTGTTGTGGATGAGGCGCATCGATTGAAGAATGATGAGGCGAAATTGTTTGTGAAGCTTATGGAGTTGAATCTTGGGTATAAGATTTGTTTGACGGGTGAGGGGGTTTTTTTTTTTGTGTCGTGTATTTTTATGCATATTGTTGTGTACTGATTGCTTTGTATCCGTGGTTTAGGTACACCGTTGCAGAATAACCTTCGAGAACTGTTTAACTGTAAGTGTTACCGTGTTGTTCGTTTAGTAATGCAGTTACTAATTATCATGAATGTTCTTCTTTAGTGATGAGCTTCCTTAGTCCTGCAGACTTTACAAACGCCGAAGAAATGTCGAAAGAGTATGCTAATCTCAATTCTGAGCTAGTTTCCAAACTTCATGAGGTAAATAATTTTTTATCGATACGATTTTAAAGTTGTATTTTAGCAACTCCGACCATTTTTCCTTCGCCGCACGAAAGAAGAGGTGTTGAAGGGTATTTTGCCGCCTAAGAAGGAAGTCTTTGTGCCAGGTTTGGATTTTTTGTTGCTACGTCCCAGCTAATTTTATAATGTTTTTTTGGCAATCAGTGAGCATGACTCGTCTGCAGAGAGAGTTATATAGGGCAGCTTTAATGAGGAATGTGGATTTGTTGGCATCCCTTAAGGGATCGTCGACTGCTAAAGTAGCAGCGAAGAGGTCATCGTTGAATAATATTTTAGTGGAGGTAAACGGATATTCTTTGTTTTGATCTATCTCTTCAACTTTTAAATCTCGTTACTTCAATTCACTGCAGCTTCGGAAAATCATGATGCATCCTTATCTTATGGATGACGTTGAGCCGATGGGCGATTCTGCAAGCCCTGAAGTTATCCATAATCGTCTCATTGGCTCAAGCGCCAAGCTTGCACTGTTGCATCGATTGCTGCAGAAGCTGAAGGCTGGTGGTCACCGTGTCTTGATTTTCAGTCAATGGACAAAGCTTTTGGATATTCTTGAGGATTACTTAAATGGGGAGAGGATAAAGTAAGAGATTGTTTGGAGCTCAAATATTGACATTTTTTTGTTTTTGAAGCTATGGGAGGTTGGATGGGAAATGTGATGCTGATGAGAAGCAGAGAGCTATTGATAAGTTCAATGCTCCTCATTCAGAGCAGTTTGTGTTTTTGGTATCGACACGCGCTGGAGGACAGGGGGTGAACCTTGGTGCGTTGTTGTCACTTTAGAAGAGTTATTGTGCTAATATTCATGTTTTAGCCTCTGCTGATACCATTATCATCTACGACAGTGATTTTAATCCTCATATGGATATTCAAGCTATGGCACGTTGTCATCGTATCGGACAGGTATTCTATAAAGCAACTGTTCTGTTTTAACGAGTAAATTATAGACCAAGCCTGTGCTTATTTTAAAAATTTTTGTGAAGCAGTCGGCCGAAGGTATGTTTACTAGCGTTGTTCTTGTTGATAACGCTGCGACAGAAAAAATTCTTGAAATGGCGGCAAAGAAGCTTCTCTTGGATCACGTCATTGTGGAGCAGATGGACGCTAAGGAAGAGTCTGTGGATCTTGAAGTGTGTTTTATTTGTTGGTCATCGTTATTCTTTGTGCTAAACTGTTGTCTAACAATTGTTTTTTATCATAGTCGGTTCTTCGCTTTGGTGCCCACGCTTTGTTTGAGGAAGATGACACTCTTGCTGAGAAAAAAGCCATCACCTACACCGATAAGGATATTGATGAGCTTATCGACCGCGCTCAAATCACTGAAGTTGAAGAGGACTCTGGAAATCCCGTCCCCAATAAAGTGTTTGGGTACGCAAAGTCCTGGAAAGCCGCCGAATCGAACTCTGCCGCCAAGCCGGCTGACCCTTCATCATCATCCTTCTCATCTTCCCCGAACCACCGTCATAAAGATGCACACGATGACGTTGAAATGGACTCATTAGTCGAGCCTGATGCTGCTAAAGCCGACGCTGACAGTGATTCATTCTGGAACACACTGCTCCAGCAGCGCATTGAGGTTGCGCAGGCTGGACGAAGCGCAAAAGAGGCTCTTGGCAAAGGGAAACGGCTGCGGACGAATTTTGTTCGGTTTGGCTATCAGAAGAATACCGACTATGGAGATCTTGCGGATGTGCTTGGAGATGAGTCGCCTGTTTCGAAGAAAAGGAAGGGGAGAGGGAAGGATGGGGATGGGGATTCTATTGAGTTTGCTTCGGAGACGAATTCTGAAAGTGGTGAGAGGCGGAAGGAGGTTGGGAAAAGCTTGACGGAAGAGGTGGGAGAAGAAGCCAATGCAGGGCAGAAAAAAGATGCAACTGGAAAAGCGCTTAAATTGGGGGCGCTTGAATCTAAATCGGATAAGGTAAGGTGTCGCGTTTAATTTATATCCTGCCTTTTCGTTGCTGGACAGTTCTGTTCGATTTCTCTGTTGTGGAAATTCCTGACTTTTTTTAAGGGTGATCCGAAGGCACTAGGCGATAAACCCAAGAAGCCGAGAAAACCGAGAGAGAAAAAAGAGCCAAAGGAGGTGAAGGATAAAAAGTCATCGCGTAAATCAAGTTTACCTAAAACCAGGGATTCAGAACTTAAGCTTTTTTGGGCTGAGGTACTTGGCTATTCTTTCGGCCTGCATTTTAATAGCTTTTTTCATTAGTTAGGAAAGCAGAAAATGGCGGATTCCGTCGATCTTACCACACGTGATGACATAGATGACGATGCAGACCCTTTCCAATCGCCTACGCACCTTCGCGGGAGCTCAAAGAGTTTTTACGCGACACTTACAGTGGTGATGGAGCAAAGTCGTTGCCAAAGAAAAAGGAGAACAGCGCGATTGGGAGGCCTGACAACGGTGTTAAAGTTTCGAGTAAATTGGTTTCAAAGGCCACCAAGTCATCACCAAGAAAACCACCTGCGAAGCCCAGGACTAAAAAGGTGGTGGAGCCGGAAGATTCGGAAGATGACTATTCGAAAAGCTATGAGGAGTTGGCTCAAGAAAGACTGGACTATATAAATAGTTTAGACTACACGACGTATTTGGACCTGGATGTGAACAGCTGTGCCTACGCGATACCAATGGTAAATTAAACGTTTTTGTATATAATTACTTATATCAACGGCCTCGACAGCCTTATAAGAGGGCATCCAATACTACTAAAAAGACTTCCTCGGCCGTCGGGGGTGTAGTTACTACGTCGTCAAAAGCTGGGAAGTCGAAACCAGCTAAGAGCTCGACTCTCTCACCTAAATCTGCGGCCAAGGTCACCAAGAAGTCGTCGCCGGAACTCCAAACGTCACCAAATAAGAAGAAGGCGATGACGGCCCTTGCAAAGAGTAATAGCCAGCAAAGTTTATTGCGGTACTTTAAGAAGTGAATTGGAAGCGGTGCTTTGAGTATCTATCAGTGCAAGTGGACTTAAAATATTTTCTGAGTTGCTTTCTTTTGCTGTTAATTTAAAAGCGTCTTGCTACATATTTTTCTGTTTTTGCTGTTGGCCGGCTCTATTTTTTATGCCGTTATATTTTTGTTGTTGTTTTCAACCCTCCATCCCATTTGGCTACGCTTTTTTACGGCAGGGGATCTACTATATACATATTATTTTCTACATGTCTTTGACCCTAGCTGCCATAATTTCTGTATTTCTCTTGGAATGAAATATGAGCGGAAAAGGAAAAGATAATGATGAGGGTGACAGATAGGGCGGTGATAAGGAAGTTGAAAAAGACGGGGAGAAAAAAAAAGAAAATCAAAAAAAGGGGGGGGATAAATTATATCGTTTTGTATAACTATCACGATGTTTCAGACATCTGCGTCCGAGATTTTCTCCTAAAGAATTTCATCTTTAATACCAGCTTTCAGTCCTCCCCTCTTAAATTACAACCCGTTTGTCAAATAGTGTGGGTTCAATTCTCTCTCCATCATCAACAGCCCACATTCCGTCATCCGTCACCCATTTGTTCATACGAATACATATCTATTTCCGGCACAGTTGGCATTCACTTTAAGTCCGGGACCCGGTCTCCAAGGATTTCTAAGTGAAGCCGAAGGCATCCTCGGCTTCCTCGCCATCATCAATACCATCTTCGTCATCCATGCATTCACTTCGGCGCAGACATTCGAAGTGGCCGCATCCGGCATCATGCCAATTGAGCCGATTGATGACCCACATGCATGGTGGGAAATGTTACCGTCAGAGCTCTTCATATCTGTGCTTGCTAATATGGCGCTTCCGCAAATTTGGAGGTTGAGGGGTGTTTCAAAGGAATGGAAGGTAAGTATCTTCTTTCTACTTGTTATGCATGCACGTACTCGAACTTACATTGCACGTTCAAGGCTCTCGCAGAGACGGTGTTCAGCCAGCGTTTAAAATCACATCGTCCATGGCTAAAAAGGTGCTGGGAAGCTTCCGGCACCGATATTTACTCTTCATCTGGTTCTTTTATCATCCCGAGGAGGCCATGGGTAAGTTTATTACATCTCTGCATTCAATCGCTAATTATAAACTTGAATGAAGTTCCACGTCCTCGTCGCTTCTACTATTCTCATCTTCTCGGAAACTCTGTATCTCCTCGATTGAGGAAGGAGTCGAGGATGTCAAAGTCGTCAATCTCTACTGCGGCGCTGTGGATCATCAGAACCAAACGATCGATTAATTGCTATGTCAGATCCAGGATACAAGGAATCAGGAATCACAGAAAAGGGTCACTCCGAGTCCACTTTATTCCAAATGTAACACTTAACCGCAACTCAAACCTCACACGAAACGAATGGATTCTCAAAGCAGTTCTACGATTAACCCTGACCTTGACTGCACAGGATGTAAAGCAGTTGATCCTTCATGTCATCTGGTCTCTTCACCCTCATCACCGCAGATACGGATCTCTCCGGCTCTGATGTTGGTGTTTCATCGTCACCGTCAAACCCTCCCGCTTAACAACTACAAATCCACCTTAACGACATATGAAATGATCAGCGAGTTTCGTTCAAGATGAAGGCAACCATCTTCCAACTATGCCTTTCTTTGGCGTTAATCATCACGCAGACCCATCGGCCAACCCGAATTCCAGCTCTCTTTGCCCCTTTACACGTCGCGGTTGATCGCATCAAAGTCTATACTCTTACCTCTTCGCCTCCATGTGCATGGCTTCCGCAAAAGCATGGAACCCACTGCAAAATCAAGGCATCCTCTTCCTTTCGTTCCTGCTCATACAGCTCGAGCAGCATTCTGGCCAAAAGAACCTCTCAAAACCGTTCCGATTAGGGAAGAACTCAGAGTTTCAGTATTTCCGGCGGCAAAGATCCATATGTTAAGGGACAAGCTAAAGAGGCCGGTCTCCCATGGACTCCTTCTTACTGGACCTTCGACGTTGTGCTGCATTGGTTGTCGTTTTCCAGCCGGATGAGACCGTTGAGAGCCAGGAGATCATAGCAAAGAGTGCAGCCAATGTGATATCGTACCTTAAGGAGTATGAGAGTGTGATGGAGGCCAGTAGGAATCGGAGGAGACAGGCCAAGTTGGCCAACATGCGGCCTTACTCCATTTGATGAGGTGCTGTCGGATGCAGTATTCTGACTTTTAATGTTGATCGTTATTTCTGTTGTTTTTTTTTGGAAATTGGCAAATGTTAAATACATTTTGGGTTTTTGACAAGGTGCAGTGATCCGGGCACCGAGCGACACCACCAGCCCACCATCCTCCCCTCCACCATTCATAAACCCCATATTGAACGATTAATATGATCCGTAGAACATCACGTACTTTAAAAAAGAATCCCAGCTTTTCAGGCTCAACAGTATCGGTCAACAAGCCAGCCATTATCGCTTTCAAGCAACAATCCCTCGCACACTCTTCATTCCTTCTCACACCCAGAGTCCTTCTCCCATCGCTCTTCATAGTTGCCACAATCTTCATTGCTATTGGAGCTATCTTGTTCTCTGCCAGTAAAAAACTCGCGGATGAGGTCATTATTGACTACACCAACTGCTCCCAAGATGCTACCACACTGTACACTTCTCCGTCGCAAGGGTCTGGATCATCATCGACAATTGAATCTTGGAGATATGACCCCATTACAAAAACTTGCTATGTCAGGTTCAGGGTATTTGAGGCGATACCGGCACCTGTGTTCCTGTACATCAGGTTGACTAAGTTTTTCCAGAATCACCGATTGTACGTAAAGTCAAAGAATGACGAGCAGCTCAAGGTAATTTGCGCTGCTTCATATTAGACAACGTCGGATATCAAATAACACACCCTATTTTTATCTTATAATGTTAGGGAAAGGTCTTCCAAGGGGTACGAGCTTTGTTTAATTCTCTAGCAAGATCTGTGCATAAGAAGTTTTAACCCATCAATTATATCAACTATAGGCGGGTGATCTTGGATCTCCTGTCGACAAAAACTGTGGATGGCTTCAATACGCAAATTGCGAAGCTTCCGGTTCTAACGCTGTGAAGAACGTGGATTGCATTCCACCCGCAGACCAAAGAGATCCTTTGATTCAAAGAGCGGATCGCATGGCGCAATACTATCCATGCGGGTTAATCGCAAACTCTTTTTTTTTCAGGTACGAATAATACTTGCAGGACAATATTCAGAATTGAAGAACCGCTTGGAGAGCACTACTAACACGTCACTAGACGATATCTCCAGCTTTCAGTGTACCGGTCCTGCCGTCAGTCCACAAAGCTCTGAGCCTGTTTGCACTATCCAGTCGCTTTCGATCCCAAACAGCTATGCTTTCTCTGACAAGAACATTGGTATCAAGCTTCCATATTTTAAAACCGGCTGGGCGACTTCGAATCCCACCCTTCAATCTCAAATCAATACTAGATTGATCCCTCCACCAGCATGGCGGAAAGCTTGGCCAAGCTTATATGGAGACGGGTACAACGTGACCAACTTGCCTGATTTGAATGAAATGGAACGATTTCATAATTGGATGAGGCCGGCGGGGATGCCGACGTTCAGAAAGCTTTGGGGAAGGAATGACGCAAGTGACTTTGAAAGAGGTGTTTGGGAAATTCAAATTGTAGATAGTAAGTCTTTCTTTCTGCCTTTTTATAGTCTTTGCTTGAAGATAACAAAAAATCGTTATTTCCGTGTAGACTTCGAAACTCGACGGTACAAGGGCACAAAATCACTAGTTATTGCAACAGCATCGTTCATAGGATCGAAAAATAACTTCATGGCACTTGCGTTCCTTGCTGTTGGGGTCAGCACCGGGACATGTGCCATCGCGTTCCTATGTCATCTCAGGGTATTCGAAAGGTAATTGGAGGGGTTGTCTTTCCTGCTCTCAAGCTGTTGTCTCCTTCTTTTATATCTCTCTCTCCTATCCTCCCACTCCATCTTTTGCATAACGAAAACAAAGCTGATCCCTATATTCTCAAAATAGCCGAACTGGAAGTCGAAAGTATCTTTCATGGAACCGATAAAGCGACGTTGCGGCATCAACAAAATGCATTTTATTCCCATGTTGTTATTGTATTTAACATAACTGTCTAATAAATTTAATAGACTCTAAGAGGCTCATTTTATTTCCATCTTCTCCTTTTTTAACTTCATCTGTCCCTTCAGAAGAATGATGACGATAAAAAAATGATGTCACTCCGTCGACTTGTGTCCCAGAATCGCAATAGGCATGTGGATAAAGAACTTCGAGTGGATCTTGACCTCACATGTAAAACACTTGCGCGTCGACAATACTGATGAAAGACATTACGCCAAACCTGATTGCGATGGGGTATCCTGCCAGGAATATGGAGGGATTGTACCGAAATCACATCAATGATGTCTGTTGGATGTTTAAAGTGAAGCCTTCACTGACTCTTGAAAGGTGATCCGGTTTTTCGAAGCAAGACATCGGGATCGATACTACCTCTTCAATCTTTGCTCTGAACGGAGCTATTCGCCAACACCCTTTAACAACCGAGGTGAGGTGAAGGAGAAAGGAAATGCCTAAGACAACCTTCCTTTGCAAGTGGCACGATACCCTTTTGATGACCATCAGGCACCGCCATTCTCCCTTATCCCGTTGCTTTGCCGAGAGATTCAAGGATGGTTATCGAAAGATGAGTTAAATGTAGCTGTGATCCATTGTAAGGCGGGGAAGGGACGGACGGGGTTGATGGTGTGCTGCTACCTTTTGTTCAGCGGCCAATGCAAAACAGCGGAGGAGGCTATGCAACTTTATGGGTCATTGCGGACATCAGATGGAAAGGTTCGCCCTTATGAATGCTCAACTTGGTTTTTGATACTGACTAGGGGCTTACGATACCAAGTCAGATACGATATCTACAGTATTTTGAAGCTCTCATTTCGAGAAGTCTTTCTTACGAGGTGCTGCAAATGACGCTGTTATCTATTAATTTGACTTTTCTGCCACCGCAACTCACAGGTTTATAGCTGTTTTATATTAATATTAACGACCGTAAGAAATTCGTGCAGAAGTTTGGACAGTGACGGACGCGGGCAATAAACAGCTTGCATGGCGCTCGGAACCAGTAGTAAGGCTTAAATGCCCGCTCATCCATGATGCTTAATCTTTTATTCAAGGTAAAAAACAATCAAACTGGAGCCTTTTCCATCCCCTCCACTCTCACCATGCATGGGGATGTCCGCATCATATTCTTTTCAAGAAACCGGCGGCTGTTTCAACTATGGGCAAATACTTTTTTCTTGGCCATGGATGAACATGCTGATTCTAATATTGTAGCCGGCTTTGGGGTCAGCGAGTTGGATGGTGCGCCACGAAAACAATACAGTGCGAATATGCGAGTCGAGTTGGAAGTTAAAAAGCTTTATTATTAGCTTCCCAAAAATAAACTATTTCCAAAAAAAATGAGGCGTCCTGATTCTTGTATAAAAGGGGTATGAGGCCCCCATCTAATGTCTCCGCATCAGAAAGCGTACATCAAAATCAAATCATGACCCGCTCTAAGAAATTTGAAGGAAGGAACATTAAGACTCCTGGGTAGCTAAACTATTGAAGTCCCCTTTTTGTTTTCAATAATACTAATGTGAGCTTATTTTATAGAAACAACGGGAAGTTTGGCGTCAAGAAGAACGGTTCTGGGAAAGGCAACTGGGGACGCGACGGCGATGAGCTGATGGACATTGACATTAGGAAGGTTGAGGCGAAGTCTCCCTCCAGTCCAAGTAAGATTCAGGTCATCCCCTCTCCCTTTGCCGCCTCCTCGCCAACAAAGCCAGGTACTGGGTCCTCTGGCACTAAGTCCAACAAGCGCAAGGCTCGGAAATGAATGACGAATGATTTGAACTCAGCCTCCCTTGATACCAAAGTTTGAATAAAAGGGATTGCACAATCACATTGTTGTGACGCTTCATTTGGTTGAAAAAAAATACATTTGCCCTCCACTATGGTGAAGGATGCTTCCGATTTGATCCTCCGTATCCGTGCTGGTCCTGGATATGACCAGGAAAACCTTCAAGTCGTCAACGTCAACGATGAGGCAAATCCTATACTCATAGACTCTGAGCACTTTACAGGCTATCTCGTAGTTCGTATGCACAACTTCAACGGCATGACTCCTGAAAATAAGCAACCCATCCGCAACCCACCCTCAAATTACTTCAAGGGGCATCATCGCCGCTACTCCATCATGGTGCAAGGTCGTTGGAAAAAGGCCTGGAACGGTGATGAAATCATTTTCGGGATTGATGCAGATCAAAGAATAGAACACCCAGGAGTCAACCTCGAGTCAAAATTGCCAAATGGTTGGATCCTGGTATTGACGTTGACCTGTCGTCTGATCAACCTTGGGTCTATACGCATTTGTGCCGCAATGAATTCCCTAGCCATATACCGTATCAGCGATCCGGAAATTTGGGATTTGACTTCTCATGAGGAGCAATCAGACCTCAATGACACTTCTTCCATGGACCACCACACAGACCACCCCAAACGCTTCAAAGACATCTTAGCAAAAAGAAAAACCTCATTCACCCTCCAGCTCAAGTAGTTCTCTTCCGTCAACCCAAAGTCTCGATCAAAAACAAACTATTGACCCTCACCCCCACCCCTTCCCCGCAAACTACATTGGCCGTTGGTCATTCCACTCCCCCAATCCCCGATTCTACCGGCCTTCTCTTTGATGCGCCTAATGCCCCCTCCCTCCCCTCCTACGAAAAGCGGAAACGCCACTTTGCAGACCCCGCAGCCCGTCGTGCCGCCCAAATCCATACAGAGAACATTTACGCAATGGATTTCTACGACGGGTATTTCGACTTTAACGCCGTGTGTCTGCGGCTCCCCGGCTTTTCTGTGAACGCGCTCAAGTACTATGATGGGCAACCCCTACGTTTTGTATGTAGGACGAGAGATCGATCTGTCACGTTTTTGCTGTGCATTTTGAATTGCTGGGAGAGGGAGGCGTTGGGGTTGCTTGGGGAGGCTGAGGAGAAGGTGGAGAACGGTGGCGAGGGAGGGAACGAGGGGTTTTTCGCACGATCTTCTACCACCCCCTGAAGTTTTGGGCTGACGATGGGAGGGGCGATTTCAGGTTGAGCCTTAAAATGTTACGACCTCATGTGTTTTATGTTTTTTATAGTTTTTTAGTTTTGGGTTGATTGGTGCTTTCGAACGTAACTATGTCCTTTATGATTTCTTGGCCGGCGCAAGTGTTTATAGTGTTTTTTGGTTTATTATTTATAAGAAAAGCCATGCTCGTTCGTTCCTTGCGAAATCTTTTTTTTTGGGGGTGTGCTTTTTCCTTATATTAGTGGGTGTGTTTTTTTAGGATTTTCCAATATCACGGAAAGTATAAAAGGGTTCAGCTTATGGTTGAATGAATGCAAAGGTGAGTGCTGTGTATTCACCGTCTATAAAAAAAAGTGAATTACAACAATTATCATATCAAGTCAACGACGAAAAAGAAAAAACAACATCACCAATTCACAAGTAGGTAGGCAGGTATACCGAGAAAGGCATGAAAAGAGCAAACACAGACGCCGACGCAATATAGTCATGGAACGAGTCGGAGAAGGAGGAGAAGGATGGGGTGGGAGAAAAAGACATTTGTTCAGAAGGCCGGGTTCTCGGGGACATTTAAAACTGACCTAGTCTCTGTCCCTACAAAGAAGAAGACGACGGCAACCATTGCGATGAGCATTTCAAGCCGTGTCGTGAAAAAACTCAAGAGAAAGTAGGCTTTCCTAGGCCTCGAGGGATCAACCAGAACAAAGAGGCCAGAATCGTAGAGTACTCCTAATGCTCATTAGCAAATATGCACAAAAATAATATAAAGTCTTGCTAAAAACATCAAATTAGTCGGATGAACTTACCCACAGCACCCTCCGCTAACGTTCCATTACTCCCTTCTGCAAATCTTCTTGGCACAACCGCAAGCGTCACAACCCTCGCATTCCCAAATGCTCCCGCTAACCCGGCCAACTCCGTATTCCATAGAGTTTGCACCATCCAAGGCCCAAATATTGCATTTTCGACCAACGACGGTCTTGCCGAAACAGGAATTCCATCAAAGAACGCCGCAACTTCCGGTGCAATAGCATAAGGGTCGATGGCTTGTGGTTCAATTCACCATCCAGCCGTCTCCGCTTCATGGAAATAATGCTGTCGCTCTAGAAATGTTAGAGAGAACTTGTAAGTGAAAGACTTACGTCTGTTACGAAGGTGGCCGTTTCGCCATCAGCATCCATGGTTGCCCCTCGAACTCTCATTTGCGTCGGTGTGAGACCTCGTATATTTCTCATAGACTTAAAGTATCCGGAAGGATTCTCGCTCGTAACCCGTCTGGGATCATAATCTATAGTATGATGGCAGATCTGTAAATAAACGCCACACTCGTCGTTCTATTGTTGGTGGCTATAAAGTGGGTTAAGTGAAAGAAAAATGGTTCTTAGCTAACCTAGAACCGGATTCGTTAAAAATGGAATTCGTCAACATGAGGCGGTTCTTCTTCGCCCTCAGCTTTCAAAGATGCGATTTCCTAACATAAAAATAAAATAGAAATTAAGACCTTAGAAAGTCTTCATAGTAGTAGACGGTCTTGAGAATTGAAGCCTATAAAACTTACCGCAAAAATTTTCTCGGATCTTCCACTCGGATGAACCTTTTAATAATCAGCTAAGACACTTAACTAACTAATTCGAAAAAATATGACACTCAATAAACACCTGCTTCAAATACAATTATTGCCGAAAAATGGAAAGTATCATCATCAAGCGACTTATATCTCATATCGAGAACAGCAAAATCCCCTTCTCTGAAAATTGCAGTATAATCAGTATGAGTGCCAGCCATAAATAAATACAGAAAAAACTTGGACAATAAAGCAGCCGAAGCCAATTTTTACGTACCTCGCGTAGAGCTCAATGAGAGCAAGTGTAGTCCCGCTAGAACTCTTTTCTACGCATAAAAAGGATTAATATAGACGTTAAAAAAGAATCGGAAACCATACGCACCATATCTCGGCCTACAATAGTGTCCCGAACTCTAGCTTCCATCCGTCTCTCGCAAAAGCCTTAGCCCTTGCTTCATTCTTTACAATCCTAAAGCTGCGAATCAAGCTGCCTATGACACACATACGAAAAAGGAGAGTATCATGAGGAAAAAGAGAAGTTTGAACGAGAATTAATAAGAACAAAGAAAAAAAGATAGAAAAGTTACCTAGAGTAAAGAAAGTTCCCAGTGTAGCTATATGCGAACCGATGTATCCACATATTACCAGGCATCTCCCATGAGGGTATTGAGTTCTGGTTTTTGAGATTCAGAGCAAGCCCAAAATCCAGGATCTGTGATCATCCTCTTCAAAAACCACTTACAATCTTTCATGTGTATTAACGTCGCATTCCAAAGCAAAAAAAACCGCAAATAAAACGAGGTAATCTGAACAAGGCAAAGATTCAGCTTTGAACTTACCTGCTCCATCCCCAAAATCTTCCTCATCTACTTCCATCTCGCCCTCACGCACCATTTCCCATCCCCACCAACGTCCACCACATCCCCAAAATATTGTACAAACTCCCCTTCAACCCGATACCTCACAAACGCCAGCTGCGGGGTTGGCGTTTTGTGTCTAGCAACCGTCACAAGGTGTATGCGTCCATCCAACCTCCGAGCACTCATCAAACGTGCATTCACGGTATTCCGCGCCGCAAGTCCAGCATTCGGCGGGGTGGAGGTGGTGGAGGGGTATATCTCGTGATGAGGGACGTTAAAGGTAGAGCGTAGAGCTGGAAAATAGCTGTCGAGGTTTAGTTTGTGTCTCGGGTGGAGGTGCAATACCTCGAATTGGTTGCACGTTATTCGTGGATGGATCATTCTGTCCATCAGTTGAAGCATCCGCCAAGATGGTCTGCCCTGGAACTGTTGAGGTCATAGACGGTGAAGCCTCCGCGGTTGCCGGGTTCTTGACAACGCGGGCGAAATGCACGACCTGCCGATCGTCGGTGGGAAGAACATTATATTGAAATCGGAAACATCGGTGGGGTTGGCTGGTCTCACAGAATACGGAAAATGGATTTGGGATACGGCAAGCAGTGTGGGGATGGGGAAAGTCGGTGAATGCACGTATATGAGGCCTGTGTTTGGTAAAAAAGCCCATTCTCGTCAGCCAGTAAACGATGCATAACAAAAGCTATCGCAAAACAGTGGAGCGTAATCAACAACGTTCACATTACGGCAGTTCGTCTTTCGCGAGGTATGCTGTAGGATGCTTACCGAATATGAATATCAACCCTGCAGAGAGTATGATGAGGGACCTCCCAATCGACATCTCTTCAAGAATTTGCTATTAAAATTTATTCACTTAAAACTGCGTGAGAGGAGGCATGGGGAAAGGCGGGAAAGGGACGGATGGGAATGATCTTCGATTGGACATACGTTTTCACGCAAAGGAAGATTTGAATTTCCCTCCCTCCGCAACTTCAGTCTTATCGATACCCGCAGCTAAGAAAAACGCCCTTCGAAAGCAATGCAAAAGTTCATCTTACGTAAAAAGTAATAAATGGATAACGACATTCCCGGCAACAATAAAAACAAAAGATAAAATTTGAAGAGGGAGGCAGTCAAACCCACAAATAGCCCGAGAGAGAGCTAGCGAGGAGCAAGAGGTTAAAGTAAGGCAGATCACAAGCATTAAAAAACTGCTGGCGTTTCAAGAAGTAAAGACAAAACCCAGCTTGTGCAAAAATAGGGAGAGGCTAGGTGGAGCACAAGCAGGACGACTCAACACAGACTTGATCTGGCAGGTTCTCCGTTCTTAACTAATCCCTAAATCCTCCAAACCCCCACTCAGTCCGATCCATCTCTTGAGCGGTCGTCTTCCTCCTTTGCCCCACTCCTCTCAGGAGACCTCTCTTCCCTCATTCCCTCGTCACCGTTCCTTTCAATATAATCTCCGTTCCTCTCCTTCACATCAGCATCACGGCCCACATCATCGATCTTCTTGTGGTCATCAATAATTCTGTCGTCACGCTCATCCACCCGGTCGTCACGCTCATCCCTGCGAGGGGAACGGTCACGAGGTGATCGCTCGCCGCGAGGAGAGCGCTCCCTGCGAGCGTAGGGGAGGGGACCTCCTGCGCTCCCTCGAGCGAGAACGACGACGAACAGGAGACCGCGACCTAGAGTTACCACGGCCGCCGTCGTAGCGCCAGCTGCGGCTTGGTGCATTCTGGCCCACTGCGGCGACATATAATATTTAAGTAGAAGTTCACAAACTGATTGGTGAGAAAAAAAAAGCAAGCCAACCTGAATGGTCAGAGGGTAGCCTTCAAACCGACGTCCTTGCATTTCATAATAAGCATCATCAGCATCACGGGGATCCTCAAATTCCACAAAAGCGTAGCTCCTAAAAGGATCAGTCCGTATGTGTTCATAAATAATCTCACTTACGCCTTAGTGGAGGAAGACCTGGGAGCAGGGATATCACAGCGCACAAGACGCCCATACCTTGATGGATGTTTTAGTTACCGTGGCATGCAGAAGTAAAGAACAGGTAAAGCATGACGACAAGCTTCGGAAAGCAACCCTTGCCACAAGCAAGCCCCGCCCAAATAAGAAAGTCGACCGCGCAATGGGTGGAAAGAAACAAGGCGTTCGAACGAGACGTTTGTGGGAGTGGCGAACAGGTGCCGAAACCGTCCCGTCAACGTTCGAGAGGAAAGGGTGGAAGGGTGGTTGTGGAGGGTGGTTGTGTAGGGTGTTTATGCAATGGCCGATATGGACCGAACTCGTCGTAGGCGGAAGGAAGAAGGAAGAAGTAGAGAGAGACAGGGACAAGTACAATTGCTGCAGAACATAAAACATTCGATAAACAGAACATGTGTGGCAACCACCGCAGCTTTAAGAAAAAAAGTGGAACAGCCAAGGAGATGACGGGTTTGTGGAAGCAAGGGGATATGTGTACCTTTCAAACTCGTAAGCCAAGTCCTTTGCACGAGTGCGCGAACTGATGCCAGCAACGAACAAAGTCGTCTTCTCTCCTCCTCCTCGTCCGCCCCATATTTGATGGTGGTGTTGTGTGGGGTGTTTGTGGTGTCCGAAGGGTGTGGTTGGTTGTTGTGGTTGATGGAAGGAAAAGCCAGGAAATATTTTTTAGCTCCTTTTTTCTTCGTTTTTTCTCAAACTCCAAATTAAAAATTTTCTATTGTTACGGCGTTGTTCTTATTGCTGACGACAGAAAAATCTCCGACGTCGGTGTTGGATGCATGATGCCCAGAAACGTTGCTGTTATTACACCCCTCTTCTCGATCGGGAGGTTTGTAAGCATCCGTGAAATCCCCCTCTTTGACAATAACTGCTAACGGGGCATCGGAAAATGATATTTATGAATAATGGACGATTATTTAAAATAAGTTTCCTTGTCTACCTGTCTCATCATTGTATAGCTGTTTATGATGGCGGCTCCGATTTTGCCAGGAATTTTAACTGCCCATATTTTGGTTATTTTATTCATGTAGTAAGTAGTAAGAGATCAACTTCATGACTTAACTTGAACATTATTCAGATGATGTCTAATAAATGTTGTTTTCTCATCATCTTTTCCGAATGAAACTGGTGTACTGCAGTCATTATTTCCGGTGTCGTTTTCAGCAAGAGAATTGTGGTCTTTTTGAGTAATTGGCGATGTCCATAGCCAAAGAAATTTGACAATCAACATCCCAAAACAAATCCTCATAACTCACCTCATCATTGCAATGTCATACTACTACCAGCAGCAACCACAACAACAAGTGTATGCATCAATTATTTAACACCATTTTTGATTCGGGGCATCATGCTGGTGCTCGACTGGAGGAAATACATGCACCTCTTATTTAACACATGCACCTATTTATAATGCAGGTACATGCAGCAGACAGGCCAACCTATATATGTTCAACAACCGCAGCCAGTTTACATTCAACAACAGCAGCAACCTGTGATATATGTGCAGCAACAGCCTCAAGTCCTCGTAGTTGACAGAAATGCAGGAGGCGGCACTGATAGAGGTAATAAATGAACTTGCGCCTTATCAGTGTAAACCTGTTCCTGGTCAAAGATCTAAAACTTCTTATATCTCAGGATGCTGCTTAGGCTGCTGCGCGGCTATCTGCTTCTGCTGCGTCATTGACGATATCTGTTGTTGCCTAAGTAAGTTTTCACTTTGTTTATTTGAGTCTTTCTCACTGGTCATATTTATCTCCTAACATCAATGCTTTTAGACATGTGCTGTTAGGCATTCTTATACCCTTAGTTAGTAAGCATATGTCGTACCCTTCAAACAAGGTCTCGACGACACCAAAATATAGACCAACAAAAACATACAATATATTATTATGTGGATGCTTATTCATCCAATATGAATGCGGGCATTTCGATCCGCCAAATGCGTATACTCAGTCACCCAACCGAGCTCTTTAAACCTTCTTAGCACGAACTCATACGTCGACTCCACAACCCTACCAGCCTTCTCTGTCACCTCCCCAGGCTTCACAACCGTCGTTCCCCTTCCATCATCTGCCTCACAACACAAGCATGATAAAATCCCTTAATATGATCTTCAGGCGCACTACCCTCCACAAACCATAGATAAATCTTCCCCTCCTCCGCCATAAATATTCTGTACATCTCCCCACCCGTCCTAGACGCTCCATTCAAAAACGCCATTGAAGTCTCAAAATCCATTCTATCCAGCGTTTTCGCGATTGGCGGCTCAACCTCCAACCCAATCCGATACGTTGACCTAAACGGCATCACAAATGTTTCCTTCCCACCCACTTCCTTCGGCGATAATATATTCTTCACCGCCTCTCCAACATCCCCACCCTCACAAATCTTTCCAACGGTTTCCGCGATCGCCAATTCACACCTCTCAATATTAAAGGATCTTGTGGTGACAGCAAGGTTCGCCCTGTACGCACTCCACAGATTGAACGCTGATAACGGTGCGAACGCATAAAACATCACCCAAGGCGATACAGCAGTCCCACCACCAGACGCCACCGCCACCAACCATGATATCGCAATCCCACCTGTCGTCCCCACCAACCCAGCAAGCGTAGCCTGAGCCCCCGATTTGGCAGTGATATCACCAAGATTATCTTCTTTTGCAAACCCTTTATGCATTGAAGCCTTAGTGGCACTCGCAGCCAACCATCCAATGTTCTTCCCAACGTTCGATAGAGACGCCATGGGTAAGAAAAATTGCGGAACGAGCGGGGTGAGGAGTTCAGCGAGTGTAGCCGCTTGAATTGATCCTGCCGCAAGGAATCGGTATCGTCTTGCTTGAGAATCGAACCTTGAACCGAAAAAGGCGGCGTAGAGGACTCCGCCGAGGAGGCCGAAACCGTCTTTGATGATCCAGTTAGTTGTAGCTGCGATCCCGATCGATGCGCCAACACCCATTCCGAGTGCTTGTAAAAGAGCTTGAGTGGAGAGAGTTCCAGTGATGGTTCCAGAGACAGAGTGGGCAAAGTGCCAAAGAGTGTAAGGGAGGTAATCGCGGGTAACAGAGTCGGGATAGTTTTTTGGGAGGAACGTCATGATAAGCGTATTCTTCACAACGGACACAGTTGCTTTAGCTCGATGTACAATAAATCCCCATGCGCCAGGTGTTTCCACAGGCAATGAGATACTTGAGGTCAAGATATCATCTTGGGCTTGATTCCCATCCTGTTGCTGTGTCCGGGTGACCACCCACACATTCTTGTCTTCTTTCTGCGCGTGGGGTCAAGCGTGAGTCTTGTTAAAATGGTGGATTCGCCTCTCCGTGTAGTCTGTACAATCTGCTTCCTTTTCGGTGATGAAGGCTCAAACGTATCTGACATCGAATACCAACGATCCATCCGACTTTGAATCGGCATGACCTTTTGCATGCTGACAACATTTTTTGACTCGAGCCAAATTGAAGTCATAAGCTCTAAGCCCAACATTGACATCATAAAATTGCAATCGATGACAGCCAAAAGCAAACCAGATCTTTCAGAAGCGCCTGCGCCTAATACAAACTGAATTGTACATGAAAAAAGACCGTCTCAACACGAAGAACATCCCACCAAAACAATATAACAGACTCTTAAAAGGCTGATAGATATTACAAGATTTTAAAACCATAGAAATCTTTACATGAGAATCAGGAACCAACCCAAAATAACATCTTGTACCTAGAAATATTCAGCTCATGAAAGTACCGAAGCCGTTTACGGCACTCCCATCACTCCCTGCCCTCCCTGCATATTACTAACAGGCCATACCCATAATATCCGTGTGCATGGTACCTATGCCCATACCCATACCCTTGATACCTCCCTGCATACCCGTCAAATCCTTCCGCCTCCGTTTTTTGCTTCCCCACCTGATTCGTCGTAACATACGCAGACAAATCTGTGGGTTTTGGAAACCGTTTGAAATCCCCAAACTCTGGTGGTGCAGGGTAGTTTGTAGGCGGAGATGGGTGTGGAAGTGTACGATTATCTTGAGGGTACGAGCTTGGGTAATATAGTGGGTATGAGGGCTTTGCTGCATCGTGGGGATAGAAGGGGGGGTATAGGCCCTGAGGTGTTCTTGGAGTCCATTCGGATGAACGCCAGGTGGATTCAGAGCTGTAGGAGGAAGGATACCCAGATGACGTTGAAGATAGGGGTGTTGGAGGCTTTGTGTGCTCTGTGTTGGGGGTTTAGTGTACCCGGCATCGTGATTGGAATCGCCCGATGCGGGTTTTGTCGATACAGGCGGAGGTAGTGTTGTAGATGGAAGCGGCGGAGGTGGATGAGGTCGCTGATCTTGAGTGGCTTATAATATCTTTGAGACGTTGTTCACGCGTTCTCAGTTCCTGTGATTCTATGCGAAGACGATCAACCTCTAGTTGGAGGTCACGGAGCTGTTGGTTTACAGCGTTGTCAGCAGGCTTGGAGTTTTCCCATTTATGGCTTGGTGGGTGTGATTGTTGCTGCCTCTCATAAACCCGAAGTTGTGACAAAAGGTTGGCAACCTTTTCTTCAAGGTCACGAACATAACGTTCTTTTCTTTGACGGAACGCACGTTGAGCGGCCCTATTTTGGAGGATTCGACGATCGGTCGCAGATAGTTCTGAATCAGGTTTGGATTTCTTCTTCTTCTGCTCCGTGTCGTCTGTAGTAGTGAAATATTGTCAGGATATGTTGACCAAGACAGCAACAACAACAACAAAAATGTACTTCTCACCATGCCCATTTTCAGAGGAGCTGGAGGAATCATTCGACCTCATATGATCATGATGCTTTCTCATTCTATTCTTCTCCCCATCTCTCCGCCACCTCCTCACCCCAACCTCATGAGCATATCCCAACGTCAATGAGTCTCCTCTTCGCTCCCCATGTCCTGGAACCATCATACCAATTGTCAGCAAAATTGAACCAACAACCCACTGTTATATACAATAGGCTTGTCACAACAAAAACAACACACCTTCATCTCTCCGCAGCAATACCTTGACGTCACGTCGCTGATAGTGCATGTTCATTACAGAGTTGTGGTGAGCTGAATTTACGGAACGATATTAAATCCAAAAAAGACGCTTGCTTCAAAAACTTGTTGCAGGGAACAAAGGGCGGTTCCGTGTGGAAGTGAAAAAAAGGACAAAATTTAGGTTCAAAGTGAAGAGAAACATAATGCATCAAGGTGGGTTTTAACGGGTTGATTTATATATTCTCTTAAACCGAGGAGAAAAGAGTCAAAAAATACTGTCGGAGACGGGGTCAACAATGAAATAGCAGGAGGAAGGAACCGTAAGCAAAGACGAAAATCGCGGTAGTCTGATAGGGGGAAACCCAAACGTGAAAAAAGGCTCCGTTTTCGTACCTTCCGAATCCCTGTTATCATCGTCATCATGTAAGAGCAGTTTTGCGTGGACTTTACAAGTGGCGACGCTCCCGTGCCGGTAAATCGCAAAGAGGCGACTCATGTTTCCCAAACTCAACCAGTAAGTATAGCTTCTGGATCTTGGGGTTGAGTGGGGGGCGATGTCTCACAGATTTAGATTGATGTAAATCCCCCTTGCCTAAGATGTGAATCCCTCCCTATCGAAAGTATGCGCGAGACTTAATTTCGATGTGGTGACATATACGATCGTCAGGTTCAATTGGAACCACAAAAACAGAGTTTGACGTGAGGGTCTAATGGAGAATCTGAAGGTATTCTTGTCGAGCCATTTCCGCCATTTCCCTGTACTCTACAGCTGTACTTCCATTCTTAGCAAATAACACCGTTAGACGCCAGCATCGCCCTTGCCTGCAAATCGCTGACCAATGTTACCGTTTCCCTCTTTTAGGCGATTTGCTGACAGGTATCGGCAACACAAGTCGCTTTTTATTACAAGGATGATCTCCACGGCGGCAGAGAATCCTCCATAGAAGGAGAATAAAAACGAGAGTCAGAATAAGGGAAGAAGGCGCGAGATAACAAGAGGGCCGAAAAGAGTAAAAACAATCCCTTTGGATCAAGGATCGTCAGCAGCAAGAAGAAAGTTGCCAGCAATCTGCGATGGATCATAAAGGGCGTTCCAGTCGGTGTGAGGCATTAAAGATTGTCCGCGAGAAGGTTGTCGATGTATCCAACGAATCAGTGCAAAAGGTGAGGGTTTTGTGAAAAAAAAACGTCAGTGGGTAATAAAGCAAGAAGCGGCGAATTTGAAGGCGCATGCAAAGAAAATCTTCAACGCGCATAATTCAAATAGTCTCTGTACAGAGTTTGTACATGCTGAAAGGATCGGGCAGCAAAAAAAAAAAGAAGAAAAGACCCTCTTCAACGAGATGGAACCACAAGGTGGTTTAATAAAATATGCACTGTGGGCAGAGAATAGCCAAAGCATGTGGAAAATAGAATCATGGCAGCAGAATATTAAATGGATTAAGAAAAAACACTAAACCATCAAAGGTATTATTACCTATCCCTCCTGATCGTAAAACTAAAACAACAATTCACATTCCTACTCCCATCCAACCCCTTCAATACACAGCTCGTCAAAACCGCCTTCTGCCCCGCATCAAACGCAATATTCCCATATTTTTCCCAAATTCACTGCACTCTCTTCACTCATTAATTCAAAATATGTACCCTCCCATCCCTCAACTTTTCCATCGGAAGCCCTACAAGCGAAGCAAACTCCTTTTACATTTACAAATTTCCCCTGTGCGTCTCCACAGGCAAGATGGATACCCATTGATGAAAACACTCGGTTCGTATTCAAGGAGAAGGCGCTCAAATGCTTCCTCAACTAGCACCAGGTCAATGTCGGTAAGAGACTGCGCTATCCATCGAAACTTCGGACGAATATACCCATAACGTTCAGGATGCGTGCACGTGAGCCTGGAGACATGTGGGTCTCCATCCATCTTTGCAGACGTGTGTAGCTATTGACGTAGTTGTAGGGTTTCAGAAGCCCTGCCTCAAATTTCGCAGTAATGACTTGATTGAGACGATCATCGTACGTGCCGTCGCCTGGATCAGCAGCTGTCAGTACAAACTTCTCCGTGGATGAAAGTTGAGCCGTTGGGTCAGTCATGCCAAGCCCATGAGCAGTACCACCCATGGAAGGCTTCTCATGACTATCCCCAGACACAACTTCCCTAAGTGTAAGAGCGGCATGGCCCCCAAAACCACGTATAGATCTCCCTGCATGAGTTTCATCCAGTGATGCGAGAAAGTCGGTGAGGATGTTAAACTCGTTGCCCATATGTTCACTTGCAAATAGTGGAGGGAAAGATGAGAGGGCTGGGAAAGTGTACCCGGCGCCTCCATCGGGACCTCGAGGGTTGGATAGGGACGCCACCGTGTTGTTAGCAGCTACTGCGGCTGCTGCTGCTGCTGCTGTGGTAGGGTTCATCATGGTTCCCGATAACGAGGGAAGAGCATTGGCAACGGCTGCAACCACTGCAGGGGTTAGCGTAGCGCCCGATGCCACAGCGGCTGCTGCTGCTGCCACCATCTCTGATGCGGCAGTTGCAGCTGTGGACGGTCCTACGCCAATGTCTGTGCCGTCCCCGTCGTAACCTCCTCCCATATCCAATGCATGACCCGAACTTGCTTGCTGACCACCAGGGCCAGAAGGTCCCTTCGATTCGTCATGACAAAGATGCGCAATCTTTCGCTTGATGCATCTTTGACAAGGCCTGCCTTCATCTTATGAACTATCAGCATCAGCGGCTCAAAAGCAATCACATTAAACTAAAATATTATCCCATCAGTTTGGTACATTAAAGAAACTACTTTTTAAAAGAGGATACTCCAGAACTCAACCCAAACCCCAGCCAAATAGTTTCATCAACTACACCATACCATCTTTAAACGCTATCTCAAAGTAGGAAGTCCGCCAATTAAGATAACCAACTTACCACACGTCATATGACTCCTCCTACAATATACACAGGCCTGCGACACCTTCCTCCGCTTCGGCGCCGGCTTCTTTGAGTTCCCGCTCTTACTCCCATTCCCACTCCCATTTCCAAGCCCACTCCCACTACCACTACCACTCACAGTCCCACTCCCACCCCCACTCGCTGAAATGTAAGGCTTCTCAAACGTCTCTACTTTCTGAGCCGCAGGAAACACAGGCACAGGATCATATATGCTTTTTCTATGGGCGTCTTGGAATACTTGTGGCGGCGAAGATGAATCTGAGTCTGCGGTGGTTGAACGGGAGGACCGGTCGTCTGGTGAGGGTGAGCGATTGGGGTTGTCCATCCTGTTCGACATAAGTTTTTTTTGGAAATGTTTGTCCCGACTTCCTCTAGGGAACCTTGTGACTGTTGCAGTATAAAAAGCCTGTGAATGTATCTATAATCGAAAGCACAACACTTACATGCACAAAGAACTTGAAAATTACATCCATGGTTGCAAGGTAGAAGAGTTAAGTTTTTTATTTCCTCCAAAAAAAGTACTATATCTAACTTTCCTAGTTTTATTATGTGAAATGCTCTGGGTTTTGTCTTATGAGCGTTTAAAAATGACATGTACCATATGTACGCTAGAACTCAACCACGTCTCGTAAACTTCCAAACGAAAAACCCACACACACTTTACAAGCTCCAATACAGCATCCTCGAACAAAGAAATCCACAAAAAAAACAAGGAAAAAACCGTCGCAGACATAGATGATGGAAGAAAGAAAATATCACGTTCATGTTTTGCAAGTGAGTGTGTTTGTGTGTACGGGCAGGTATGACTCCGAAAATAAGTTATCGTGAAAAGAGGTGTGTGCATAACATATCCGCACATAGCCTTACAAAAGGAATAAGGTTAACACCTTATAACTCATTCTCTCCAAACCCACTCATCCCCTCCTCCACCATACCCTGTCTCGACCCAGGCGGAGGCCCATACCCTGATTAATTTTTGGGAACGATATCGTCGTATGCATGTTCTTTTTCTGTTTCGACATGTTGGGCGGGTTGTTATTGCTAAAGTTGCCGACGACGGGGTACTGCGAATTTGAGGTGGGGTTCTGGGTAGTGTTGGTGTAGAGTTGGGGATGCGGGGCAGGGTTGTAGACGGTGGAGGATTTGTTGCCGTGGATAGGTGGGATAGAGCCCATGACGCCCCTAGAAGAATAATGTGGTTTAAAAAAGGTTGAGACGGCGAAAAGTGAGGGAAGTGACCCAGGTATTGACAAGAAAAACATAATTTGATATTTTCGTTGAATAGATATACATGAAGAAATGATATAATCACCTTTCATCCTCAACCATATGTTGCCTCTTCCTATCGTTCCCCATACTATTCTCAATATCTTCCAGCGGCTGCCTCGCTTCCTTCCTCGAATTACTTGCCCTCTGTTGCGCAGCTGAAGAATCATGATGACCTGAGGAATAAAAGAATAATTTGCAGTTAGCACCTCAATACAAAACAACAGCTTTATCTTGCCACCTTTTTGCTTTTCCTCCGTTTCGCACGCTCCGCCAAATCCTTCTCCTTCTCCATCTCAATTAATTGTCTCAACTCCACCTCATATCTATCCGCGAAGCCGTCGGACTGGAAATATGGGTGAGCCATTAATTGTTTTGTGGTGGCGCGTTGATCGGGGTCGTAGATGAGAGTTTGCTGTGAAACTTTTAAGTGATGTTTATAAATAATCAAAGTACCTTGAGCCAATGCATGGCGTCGGGAGCAACGCCAGTTAACCTGAGTTCGAGGGGAGTGACTTTGACGATTTCCGGGATCTTGACGCCAACAAATAGGGGATTGCGTAGGAAAATCTCGGTGTGGCGTTTTGTAAGAGGCCCTAAAACAAAAGCATCAGTAAATCTTCTTTGAAGTAGAAGATGAAGAAGTTGAACTCCTTCGGTCTTAAAAATCGATCAACCCTTCAGGAAAAGACCATACAACAATACCAACGAATATTCTCAAAAAAAGTTCCAATGGAAATAAATATAACGTACCAAACACTTCATGATCCTATATAGCTGATCAATATCCGTATCACCCGGAAATAGTGGCTGCCCCGTCAATATTTCAGCAAAGATACATCCGGTCGCCCAAATGTCAACAGGCTTTCCATACTCTGTATCTCCAACGAGAAGTTCAGGAGCCCGATACCAACGCGTCGCAACGTAATCCGTATATTTTGCACCAGGTCCGGCTGATTACCCGTTAAAATAGTTTCAATGTGGGAAATGAGACTTACCCAGCGTTCTCGCAAATCCAAAATCACAAAGCTTCAGAACCCCATTGATGGACACCAAGATATTCTACAAAACACTTTAACAAATTAAGTAAATAAGTTTTAAACCTCTGGTTTGATATCTCTGTGAATGACATGATGAGAATGCAAGTAATCCATGGCTTTGAGGAGCTGCCACATGCATTTCCTCACCATCCCGTTTTCGCGGTCATCCGAGAGCCCATTTGGATGTTTGTCAAGGTCTTCGAGAATAGTGTGATCGACGTGTTCAAACACGAGGTACAGCTTGCCTTTACGGCGAAAGACCTCGATAAGGTTGACGATGTTGTCGTTTTTGAGTTGCTGATGCAGGGAAGAGGGTGAGTATTATGGAGAATATTTAAAGATTGGGATAAAGACGAGTTTCTTAAAATCTGTTTTTGTCCTCTATCGAGTGGGGGTTTCTTAAATCATTCATTTCCTTAACGATGGGCCTTGATATTTTTTTTTTGCAACATGGTGAACTTGAACTTCAGTCCTATCCAGTTAATCCGGCAAATACTCCCGTTTTTTAAAAAAATCTCATATCCACTTCCGAGTCCGAGTCCCGAACTGGCATCTCAAACCATCAACAGAGCAGACGACGCCGCCTTTAACTTCTCTCTCCACGTTTTCATAAATCATCCTTCCAAGATCAAATCTGTGAAATCTCACCTTCAACATCCGCACCTCTCTTAACGCCGTCTTCCTTATCTGCAAGTCATCTTCTGACTCTTTAAACTTTTTGATCGCGACAATCAACCCTGTATCCTTGTGTCGACACTTCATCACCATCCCATAAGTTCCTTCTCCTATCGGACCAATCTTCTCATAGCAGTCCATAGCTTCGAGCACGTGGGTTAAACGATCCTGAGCAGTTGACTTTTGGTGGTAGTAACGAAATCTTTATCGTTTTTAGAACCCCCCACCGTCCAATTTCTATAGTATCTTACAAGGCTCGTTCCCACGTAGTGACTCAGGTTCGTTGCGAGATAAAAATATTTGTTAATTTAAGTGCTTGGTGTTGTGCCGTGTAGGTGGGTGGTGTGTTCAGGGGGACGAGATGAGAAATGAGAGCAACAGCTTGATCAGGTCAAGAGTGATGGTGATTGTCCTTGTTCCTTGGAATTGTCACCCAAACTCGATTGGCGAATTGACACTCGAATTTTATTTACTCTGTGGAAAGTTTAAACGTCTGCAGGTGGGTAGCAAAATGGAGAATGAAGTGGCGGATTGAAAGCTAATGAGTTGGCGTCCACTGAAAGATTATATTAAATCCCATATCATCTCGAGTGCTCGCATGCTTTGTCTTCTAAAAACTCAATTAATTTCAATATACTTTACTTTTCTCGCGCTTTACGTTCCTAGTATTTACACCATATGTATTTACTATCAAAATCTTGCAACATCATACACATGTATCTTACTTTTGGATTTTAGAAACGTTCTAGTCCCTGCAAACACGTGTTTTTCCTAGTTTTTCCTTGCTTTCTTCTTCTTTTTTTTAATTATCGTGGTCTTGTTCCAGTGCTCTTTCCCTCAAGCAAAAACAAAAAAAGACTGTTGCGCATTCATAGCCCTAATTGTAAAGATGAACAGAGAATAGTTAGTAATTTTATGATTATAAGAACATTAATTTTACTTGCAGATCCGAGTGAAATACAGAGAGAGTATTACACGAGGAGATCAGCACGAGGCCGCATTTTGTAAATGTAAAAACCATTGAATTGGTCCAGAATAAGTGGTAAAATTATTAGGTTATCATTGTGTGCAGATTGTGTGCGTGGGGTGGCCTAACAGGGAAGGTTTACTCCGTATTTTTCCACAGAGCAATAAACGGATAGACTTTTCTCAGGACCTGCAAGACTTCACGTTTGGCCTCAAAGCTCTCCTAAAATTCTAACAGAGTGAAGTCGCCGTCCTGGAGTCTTACCTTGTCGTTTTTTTTAACCCGTTAGCAAGACAGAATGAGTTTAGGTAATTATGACTGCATGGTTCTGTTAAATTTGCCGCGTTTAGAGAATGTCGTTGGAAGTGTCCATCAATATTTGACATTTATCCGTCCGACATCTTGGATATACTAATACTGCGCTGCTTTAGCAAAGCAACCAGGAGCCTCTCCAACATCACATTAAGCATCAAACACATCCAATAATAAGCAAGCATCGCCTTACCACCAACCTCAATGACCCTCACAGATGCGTCTCAAGTCCGTCTCCCGCCAAACACCAAACCCCGGATTTGTCTCATCTACAACCCCACCGACAGCAACGAACCCCTCACAACCATCACCCTTCCCCACCCCAAAACAGGTACCTTGATCATTTTATCAGCCCCTATCTTAAACTTCTCCAAGGCGTGCCCGTCCTCTTCGCCCTCAACACCACCACCGAGACAATCCTCGAAATCCATCGTCTAGAATCCAGCCTCGACCTTAACGATCACGTCACCCCCATCCGTACCGCCGTATTCGGAAAGTACATGGTTCAAGGTATAGCACTCAGTTCTATCATTCGCTAAACATTTAGATGGGAATGTTTATGCATTCACACCGTTCGATACTCTATTTATGATTTTACCATTCTGGGAGAAAGCGAGATTGTTGAGTGAGGTAGTTGAAAGCTAAACTGCGAAAGGCTCACTGTTGTTTTTAGAATGGAGCAGGAAAATGGGATGAAGTAGAGACAGCTTTATATGATGAACGCTACCCAGATTTAATGACGATTGCGGGGTGGAAGGGTTTACCGAAGTTGATGGAGAAAATATGTGATGTAAACGGTCTGAAAAAGCTCTGTCTTTTAGCATATTTCCTTACGATTTTAAAAATCGGTGTATTCTTATACTTGCTTTAATTTTAATCGTCTGTTATGTCTAACCTAAAGCTTTGCTTGTTGATAAGATAAGGTGCCTGGCCACACATTCTTTCGGCTAAATGATGAAAAAGTCGTTAATTGGCTTGAAGGAAAGGTACAGTCGCTCGCGTTCGTTATAAGAATAATGTCTGATCTTGGTTATTTTGACGTAAAAGGTGAACAGAGTGTTAAGCAGCTCTGCCAAATATGAATGCCTACGCCCTCCCGTCCAAGCTCAAGCCCAATTCTCCGAAGAAGATCTCTCACGTATAACCATACTTTCTATCCTATTTAATTCTATTCAGAACGCCGTAAAATTACCATTGCTCGTCTCGTTTGTGGTAACCTTTCTGCTAAATGGCAGAGTTTATTATTGGAGCGATGCAAGTAAGCCTCGTTAATTAATTTTTTTTAAGCAGGGTTCGTGCCTTAACATTTTTAAGCATCAACGATGCGTCTAAAGAATATAAGTACTTTATGGACATTCCTATGGGGAGACATAACTCGGATTTGGAGGATAAGAAGGAGAATATTGAAAAGGTTTGTGTGGTTATGGTGATAGAATCTTTCTTAACTTTCCTATAGCCTATTAAAAACCAATCTGCGGGTGTAAAACGGCTAGCGAAGGCCAGTACTAAGGGGATGAAAACGTTGAACAGTTTCTTTCAAAAAAAGTAAAGTTCATTTAAAGGGAGCTTTTATACGCATTGTTTCTATCTTACTGTTCATACATATCATACGAAGAGCTGATGCATCAGCTTAATCAACACGGTAATTGTTTTGTCGTCAGTCGCGGACGGCATCACTATGCTATTAATCTCTAGTTCGATAAGCTTATTCCAGATCTTCCAAGAGACCTTTTTTCCTTTTTAAAGAATTGTTTGAACAATAAAGAACACGATTTCGTTAATATTGTTGTTTACTCAGAGGATGGGTTGAATTCTATGGAGGTGCTTAGGAAACAACGCGAGTGTTTTAAGTTAATGGTAAACCGACCTTAGTTATTTCTATAAATCTTTACTCATCTCCAAAGCTCTTCGCGGCTGTCCCTTATGCTTCATCAAAAACCCCTGAACAGCTGCCATACTCATTGACCTGTCAGGAATATGTCCTGCAAAACTCTTTGCAAGCTTCCGGATAATCTCGGGTGGTGTTGTGGCGTCGGCTGGGAAAAATTGAATGAAGAGCTCTTCGATTTGAAGGGATGTCGCGCGGTCAAAATGGACACGGACGTCCACTCGACCGGGACGGATAAGAGCCTTTTGATTGTGAGAAGAAACAAACTGGGGTGTGCTTACAGGATCGAGCCTATCCATGTAATTTGTCGTCATGATGAGGATGCGACCTTCCTGAGCTAAAAGCTAGTGTAAGATCCAAATATGCTATAAATTCGTTTACCTGCTACACCGTCAATCGCATTCAATAGACCGCTGAACGTGACAGTCGTTGGAGTGGTGGTGGTCATTTGATTTTGTCTTTGAATTTTCGCACGTTTCATATCGTCATCTGACGTCGCTTCCTGGTCCTCACGGGTAACAAATGCAGCGTCAATACTTCAAGAAGGATGATGCATCGTTCAGGCGAATCAACCATCAACTCAGTCAAGGCTGTTGAAAACGATTACACTACACGATTTCCTTGTATAAACTCACTTTCGTCCGTAAGACCTTTGTTTGAGAGGGAGATGACGTAGCTATTGGCTTATTAATGTCTGGTGATACACCAGTCGAGGTCAGTCTCATTCTTCTTACATATTCAGTTTAAGTTCTCCTGCTAGGGCTACAAAATAAGTTAAAAGAAACGATAACACAAGGCAAAAAACCTGTAACAAAAGATGTCTTTCCAGTACCGGGATATCCATAAAACTAATTGAATGATATTTAGAGCAAGAACTATATAACAACCGAGCGGGAAAGACAACATACGCAGTATCCACGTCGATACGGAATCCCACGTTCACTATACCACTTTTCGCTTTGCAAAAAGTCCTTTATATCCTCCAATACGTTTTCCTTAACTTTTTGATCAAGGACGATCGTATTCAGAGGTCGTATTGGGCGACTTCGCGTCCTTCTCTAACATAGCTTATCAGTAACAGAAAAAGAAAAAGGAAGAGAAAAAGGAAATGAAATGCCCACCCAATTCCCATATTGATCCGCTGAATAAATCACCGTCCTAGCCATGTCCTTCTCAACGTAGACTCTTCGCGCCTCCAAAGCCAATTCCTCCAGAATCTTACGAGACCCGCCTAAAGCGAAAATGGTGATGCGTTCCAAGCCATGCGCGGATTCGTTAGGTCCGGTTTTTAATGCGTTGACGCTTTAGCCAGAGAAGCCGATTTCTGAACCTGAACATGTGTTCACCAGCGGAGGGAAGAAAGTAGAGAGATGGCATGCCTTCGCTGCCATATTCGGATGATCCAGGAATGCGGTCTGGTGATGGTTTAGTGGCGCATTAATGTCGACGACATGCACCTTTTTTCATGGTTGGGGATGTAGAGACAGTGAATCTGGTTGTACTTTTCGATACGGGGTGTTCAGCTAAGTAGCTCATGATCCATAGAAAACTATCATCCTTGCTATCGTATTCCGCTGACACCAAGAGGTTTCTCTCAAGTACTCGAAAGCGTAACCCCCAAAATACCTTACCCCAGCTGCAAGAGCGCCGAGAACGCCTAGTGTGAGACCACCGGTGGCAAATGGATTTCCATCAATGCCAACAGCCTCGGCAAAGCGTTGAACGAGTTGGCCGATCGGGCCTGTGGAGATGGATGGTGTTGGGGTTGTGAGGTCAAACATTTCGTTTTCGCATTCTACAGGTTTCTTTGGAAGAGGGTTTAATGAGCCGATTTGTCTCCTCCTGATCAAAACTGGCTGAGTGAGGCGGGGAAGGAAGGCGGATCTTCGATATAAAATGGAATTACGATGAAGCCAGACCATTAACACTTTAGTGCATAAGTCTGTATATTTTTCGTCTTTTCTCCGTTAGCGAAATGAGTAATCAAACAGCTGTTGGCGCCATTATCCATTACTATTGCTTTAGAATGTATGTACGCGGGTTGTATGTACGCGGGTTGTTGTTTATTCAACCATATTTATTCAGCCATTATACAAATCAGGGGTCAGCTTAAGCGCATCTTGATTGCATTAAAATTACTCTAAGAAAAGGTTGAAAACACTGTAAATGAAGACATATAAAGAAGAACGATGAGCTGCTTGACGCTGCTTTTAATGAAAGAACTATGAAACCTGTCAGTGGAAATCATCAGTTTCTTCATAATAATATAATTCAATTCATTCGTGATTTTGGTAGTTTTTGCACCTGGCGATCACATACCTACAGTGCCGTGATCTTTTGCAGAAAAGATGCCAAAGAAGAAGGGAAAGAAGGATAAGACCGTCAAGACGGAAGCGCAGCTACTGAAGGAAGAGGAGGCTAGAAAGAAGCTTTTGGAACAGCTCAAAGCAAAGGCCAAGGTTCACACACCGGTCAAGCTCTTGTACTGAAAGTTATTTCTTCATAATCAGGAACGGCAGGCCATCGAAGAGAAGAATGCTAAACTTAACCAATTGAAGATTCAGAATCGATGGAGGGAGATTATGAAGCTGAGTGAGTGGGCATTTCGAGGGTTGTCGGCTTTTTGTCGATGCTGACATTCTTGTTTTGGGTGATAAGGCAAGGCGGCTGAGTTACGAGGGCAGGTTGAGACTCTCCGTCAAATCCATGAGCGGCATGTTGACAGAAAAAATGCATCACTTCAAGGACTTCAGACTGATGTTCGTGAAGCAGAGGAGCAATTTTCTACGGCCTTGCAGGCTCACTGTGTCAACACTGATACTCTGATTGACATCCAGTTGGGAAGGTTGACCACGTTGCAGGCCATGTTTAATACTGACCTTGGGATATTGGAGAGCGAGTTTCATACTGAGCGGTATAATTTAGAGTTGATTATGATATCTGACAGTGGATTAAGGGCGAGGCTTCAGGCGCAACATGCAAAAGAGAAGGCCGAGATCCTCGGAATTATGGCACGCATGGAGCAGGAGTTTCAAGACACAGAGGCCGATGCAAAACATGAATATTCCTCTTTAAAGGATGATGTGAAGAACAAGGTACAGAAGATGAACGCGGCTGGGACACAATGTATTAACAATACCCACTAAGAATCTGGAGGAGAAACACGCACTTAGGATCCAACTCGAGGGAACTGTTGAAGATCTTTGGCGCCAATTCCAAGCTGCTCTTAACCAGTACAATATGAGCACGGAGGAGAGGAAAAAACAGTTTGAGGAGCTTAAAATGAAGGATCAGAAAAACGCTAAAGAGATTGAGATGCAGATGAAGAAATTAGTCAAGTTGCAGGTTTTTTTTTACCATTTTGGAGCGGACGCTGATATGGGCAGGAAACCATCGCGCATTTTAAAACTCGTCTTTCAAATAACTCTCGAGAGTACGAGGAAAGGAACAGGGTGCTTCGTGAAGAGAAGGATGCTATACAAGTGCACTTTCAGAGCTTGAAAAGAAAGATGAATACGTTCAGGGAACAGGAGAGGAGACGGCTCACTGACTTGACGCTGATATCATCTCGTGTGTTGAAGGATCTTCAAGTGAAGGTGGATAGGGCTGAGAAGATCATCAAGCTTGCAGAAATGAATAGAAAGCTTGAAACTGAGAGTGAGAAAATTATGCCATTCTACTCAAGCACTGTGGATGACGTAGAATCTCAGAATTTGTTTGAGGTTTGATATACTTTCCCTTATCATTTTTTTTTTTAGGCCCATAGCTAAATGCATTACGAACAAACTCTTACATCCCACTTCACTTGTTTTGGTTAGATGAACCCAGCTTTGGCTTCTCTTCTTCCAAAAGAATACGCGGCTATGGAACAATTCCATAAGCGCTTCAACAAGGTCGCTCTTGACCTTCATGCACTACACAGGCACCGAGATGTGCTCCGCGAAGAAAACATGCATCTCCGGTCCATCCTCAAGCAATACCTCGATGGCATCAGCTTGAACGAGGACGTGCTCTCTCAATTAAACCCGCTTGTTGTCGTCAACGGTAAGATATCTTGGTTCTTAACCATTCTAAACTCATTCTAAAATGCTACCGATAGGCCGCACGAATGCACCGTTAAGACATCCGCAAAGTCAACTGAACATCACATACGTGGAACTATCGCATCAAAAGGCCCAAATGACGTAAAATAATCCAATTCCTTGCCAGCATCATTCTGTACATTATTGATCATTTGCATAAATACATAAAACACCTAGTATAATCGAAAATCGGGATCCCCTATAGCTCTATCTGCCAGTTCAAGCATTTTTCGATGCTGTTCCCAATAAATGTCCGACTTTTCAGTCTCTTCCAGCTTTTCCTCGTCAATGACCATTTCCTTTTCGTTCTCTGCGATTGGAGCTTGAACTGATAACGTGATGTCCATCTCCTCGGGCTCTTGTAATGATAATGGACGTTCACTATCTTCAAATATCTTGTTTAACATAGCCATGACCTCATCACAGCAACTTAAGGAAAGTCATTCAGCAAGTTATATGGATGGATACACATTTTTTTAAATATTACCTCTTGACAGATTCGGTAGTCTTTTTTCTCCTCTTTATTTGCCTTTCCATGAGCAGCCTCAAAGTATCTCTTGCCTGATGTGGTCTATATCGGTTGAGCAGAAAGTGCATGTTGATAAGGATAATGCGAATATGCTCAACTTTGAGATTCGCCTAAAACCACACTTAATACAAATACTGGCTTACTTTTTACCTCCAACGGCCTAAGTATTAAAAAGTCCGTTAACTCGAGAAAGTTGACGATAATGACTTATTTAGCTTCTTGAGCTCGGCTATCTTATCTGCAATGCATGTCAGCGATTTCATACCCTTCGCGTAGTTCCTCACCGCAATCGTCTTCAAAGAGTTGATGAATCCCCATTTCACGGAGAAAAGGATCATCGTCCGATGTCTTAGTATAACAGCTATCAATACACCCATGAATATCAATGCAGCTTACGTCAAGTGCTTCCAAAGAGCATGTAGTTTCCTTCATGCACATCAGGCGGGTCAAGCGGCAGTGGTGGATATTCCCTATCTCCAAAATCTCCCTCCCTCTTTTCTCCGCCTATGTCTCTCCAAGTTCTCATTCGTGTATTGCTTGTAGTAAGCTGGTGGTGGTGGATACTGCGAGACGACTTCAGCGGTCGCAGCCATGTCGATTACGGTTGTGCAACTTTTCTAAAAGATCAGTGTTGAGGCCTTGATGATGCTCTCCGTGACGACTGCACGCGAGATAGGGTCTGCGTCACCAGACCATACGGATCCGGGAGTGGACCCGGATACACGGTTCTGGGAGTGACCAAAGACGACCTTCGATGACGGCATCCATCCATACCATGCTCCAACATGCAGGTTTGTTGTTTTTCTCTGGGTTATGTTTGGTCTAGCCCAATGCATTCATTGACGTCCGAGCCTTTTTGTGTTATAGACTACAGAGACTTTTGTTCGGACGGGTTCGATGCATCCGACTATGCAAACATGATCATTCAGGCGCCGCAGAGTCAAGCTTTCAAAAAACGGACATTTCAGCAGCGATATCAAAGCTCTCGTTTAACATTGAGCATCTGAACAAACAACTTCATGATCAGGTTGGGATAGCTTTTTGTTGGGTTATGAATCTGATAGAATGGGTTTAGGTTACTACTCATTACGAGGATCTGTTGCAGCAGGTCACCGGGCTTTCGCAATTGGAACAGGCGGTAGTCCGCGTGAAGGATGGGGTACAGTCTCTCAATACTTCATTTGAAAGGTTGGGAATATACCTCTGTGAATTACTGGCTGATACATTCTTAACAGAGTGAAGATTAAGATTGAGGAGAACCATGATCAGTTCAGGAGCAATTCCGTTCAGTTGACCAGAGCTCAGGAAGCGGCGGATGTTCTTCGTCGGTACGGAGATTCTTATTTCTTGTGAAAAGGCTGGAAATTCAGTCACCACAAGATTCGAGGGAGCTGTCTAAAGCTGCTTTGAGCTTGTGTGAGATAGGTAGGCAATTGTGTGCTGGAGAGTAGTTTTGACGGGATATTTAGACGAGATCCTGGCCGAATCGGATCTTTCGGGTATTCAAGTCGTCGAAGTTCAGCTCCCAAAAGTGAAAAAGACCAGAACAGCAGTCATCTCGCAGGCCGAGAAACAGATTCAAGAGGGCTTAAAAACTCAAGTACTTACTGAAAATAGTTTTTTAATTTCTAACCTCACTCTAAAAGACCCAACCTGAAATTGCATCAGGGCTTCAAGTGTTTTACAACTTAAATCAACTTTCAGAAAAGACAAAGGATATCCTTGACAGGATTCTTGATACCCTAATTCAGAACGTCAGGTCGGCTTTAGATGCGTCCATTTTAAGTAAAGAGATTCAAGGTAAGGATTCGTTCGAACAGCAGGCACTTCAACTATGTAGAATCCAATGCGGCTTTGGAGAGATCTAGGAAGGAGAATGGTCCTGGGCCTGTAACTCTTTATGCTGCCGGTTTGTGGCGTAGAATGGAGGATTTCATGGATGTGCTGTATGAAAACACGTTAAAGGTCTACCTTTTGGAACGTGTGCTCGTGCGTATGAGAGATCCTTTAGCCCAGACTACTTTTCTGGATCTCGTTGTTAAGGTGGGCATTGTCACTGCACACGAATTCTCAGTATTGGTTTTAGGTTATTGACGGAGGCATCATCCAGTATTACTGGAAGACCCTATTGCATTCCTTTGAAAAAGAATTAAAGCTCGCAACAAAAGGTAATTCGCTTTTCGAAATTATGTATTAAACTTTTGATTAGCATCTACCTTCCTCCTCCAAATCTTCCAAGTAGGCTACCCAAAGCTCCTCCGCTTCTTCCACGATTTTTTCAGTCGTCTCGCCGTCTACGTCAAATCCCATACCTCAAAAGACGCGCCAGTAGCTCCCTCATTTTTAGCGTCCACAGCTTCATTAAAATCTCCTGTAACGCCTGTCGGCAAGCAACCACCTTTGGGCTCATCAGCGGAGCAGTGGCATCATATTCCGGATGCTCTTGCTTTGTTAAAACCGTTGAGACCGTTTGAGACGGCGTATTTACAGGACTCGTATTCTAGGTTGTTGGAGCCAGTCAACAATGCGTTCCCGGATAAACCTGTTGTTGGGGCGAGGCCTCTACCGTCCCGGGATGATGTGGATAAAGTGTTGAGAACAGTTTCGAGGTATGTAACCACCAAAAAGGAGCCTTTTAATTTGTCTCCTCATCGTTTGGTGAAACTTACCATATGTTTTTATTCTTTCACCATTCTTAACCTTATTCAATGTGGTTAGGGAACTTGATGTTGCTAAATTTGATGAAGGGCTCCTCCGAGCTGTCGTCAAACGTGTAGCTCAAACACTCAACATGTACGCCATTCGCACTGAACACTCTGCGGCGACCGACGCGTCCGCCTATCAAGTCACAGGTGCAGGGACAGCAACCTCATCGCAGTTGTTGAACCTTGAGATTGTGAACTGTTTGTGGAGTCTAGGGGATGGTGTGTATCAGATTGGTGGAGAATTTAAGCAGAACGCGCATGTGGTTACGGTTATTTTGGAGTCGATTGGGGTGAGATTGTTATGGTTTATTGTTTTTTTTGGATGGGGGGGTTACTGACTTTACGTGCCTTTTATTGTTTTTGATGTAGGGGATCAATAAGTCATACAGGCCATTATTGAACCGCTGATGATTCATATTACGAGGGAGATTGAGACGACGATTTTAAAGATCCATAAAGAGGATTACGCAAAGTAAGAAAACATCAGATTTCATTTGCTTTTTTCGGTTTTTTTTTTTTTTTGGGGGTGGGGGGTGTTGTAGTAGTTATCTCATGATTTGCGTAGAGCTGTTCACCGAAACATTCCTGGACAAAGAAACTCAATGCAACGGCCGAACCCCCTCCAGCACGTTTATCCTCGAAGTCGGTATGAAACTCCGCTGGATTTCGCGAGAACTCTTATCAAGGCTACAATGTGGTGACGATCTGAAAACATGGTAATGATTTTATTTTCATTTCCCCAATACTTTACTACAATACTCATCATTTTTTAAAAAAAAGTATAGGGTATCTTTAGTTGCTGCCCGGATTCTTGAATTCTTTTTACGACACGCAAGTCTTGCGAGACCGTTGAGTGAGACGGGGAAGTTGAAGTTGACGAGTGATATGACGCAGTTGGAGTTTGCGTTGAATCAGTGGGTGAGTGTTGCTGGATTGAGTTTAGAGGGAGTGTGAGTGAAGAATATAAAGCGTTGAGATCTTTCCGGTGAGTCCTTTCTTTTCTGACATTATCTCAATCACATGATTTGATTATATTTTTCTGTTTGATCATCTTGCTTTCATGTTTCCCCGATCCCTAAACCACTCTTTTATGTTTTTCACACTCTCAGTCAACTCCTCTTCCTCGACCTCACCCAAGTCACCGCCATCCACCACACCTCCTCCCTCCCCCCCCTCATCATATCCCACCATCTCATAGTCCGCTGTCATCCCTCCATCCCGCTCCCCACCTCCGCCTTCAACTGGACCGAAGCGCAATACTCTGAATGGCTTGACTCTCGGAATGACGTGGAGGGAGCCGGACTGTTGAGTCGATGTCTTGATGCTTATGTTGAGGAGGTGAGGAGACGAGGGGAGAAGGAGTTTAGAGTGGAGTATCCGGTTTTGAGGACGGTGTTGGGGGGCGTGAAGAAGGTGGAGGGGGGGTGAATGGATAATGAATAAAAGGGGTTTTTTTATATTGACTTTTGTGTCTTGGATATGCGGTGTTGAAGCTTATCGTCATCACCTACGTTACTAATTTAGGATACAGCAGGGTATACATCCACGTGCGAAAGTGATTTTCAGAACCCCCTGAAAGACTTTTGTTTTTTTTAATTGTTCTCTTTTTTTACTTTTCTTTACTGGTTTTCAGATCCCTCTGGCTTTTTAATTTTTTTATTTTTAATGGTAAGCTCAAACCGGGGGAAAAAAAGGGCATAAAGAGGGGATAAAATGTTTTGGCGCAACAACAAAACCGAGAAAAGCGGGAAAGAGCAAGAGCAAATGGGGGCAAAAAAAACACAAGCAAAGTATAAAAGAAACAATAAGGGGGGGGGACAAAAAAAAAGGTGGATAAAAGAGCAAAAACCAATACATGTTGGTTGGAAAGGGGCCCGAAAACAAAAAAACAAGGAATCAGAAAAAAACAAAAAAAATTAAAAAAATAAATCGGAGGTTCGAAAGGAACAAGAGTGGGGTCAGCCTGGAATCATACTAAAAAAAAAAGAGAGAGGTTATTTAAAAAACACGGGTTATGGAACGAGGGGGAGGAATTGTGCAATAAAACCGTGTCCACAATAACACCTCCCTCCCCGCCCTCTAAAACAACGAATCACCTCAACCGCTTTTCAAAAAGTCACCGCCCTCTTATACGCCTCCTCCTTCCACTCCACAAACGTCTTCCATCAATAGCCCTCCACACAAAAGCGCTTCAAGCGCCTCCAAATCCTCCCTCATCTCCATCAACCTCGCAAACTCATCCACCGAAATCCTCCCTCCATCATCATCTCACTCATCTGCATCGCAGACGCCACAAGAATCCTTCGATCATCGCGTCGAGGTGGGGGCGGGGGGGATGCAGGGGTTCGAGGGGCGGGGATGCGGGGGTGGCGGCTGCCGCACCTCGTGGGGGTGGGACGGGGCGAGGGGCTGCTGGGATGGGGAGGAAATCGTCATCGTCGGCTGGGAAGGGGTTGAGGTGGTTGGAGGCGGGGAGTGGGGTGGAGGTTGGGTGGGAGGGGAAGGCGTGGATGGGGATGGGGGGCTGGGGTTTTGGGGAGGGGACGTTGGAGGCGGAGTAGCCTGATGGGGGACCGCCAAAGTCGGGACCGGGATGACGAGGGGGTACCAGCCTTTGTCTTGGGTCATGTCGTTGATGCGAGGCCCCATTCGTTTTCGTAGACCTCGCTGTTTAAGGTGGGGGATGATGAAAAAAGGGGGGTTGTTAGTGAATAAAATCAAGTTGTGGGAAATGATAAAATACGAAAAAGGGTTGTCAATCAAGTGGAGGGGATCATAGGGGGTTGTTAATGATATCAACAAAGTACGGGGAAATAAAAAAGTATGAAGAGGGCTTGTAAAATCTAGGAAATGAAAACGCATGAAAGAGTGATACAACGACATCAACCAAAGGGTAAAAACCAAAAACAAAACCTCAACCCAAAAAAAAAACTCACTCCAACGTCACAATATCCCACATCCACACTCATATCATCCACAGCCGTAGCCTTATACGCATGCACAGCGCGATGCGATTCAACGCCAACGCCATCCCAGTGGTCGTGGTCGGTACGGCAACGGTCGTTCTCTTGTTGGTCGAGTTCTCATCGATACAGTGCGAACGGTGGGTCGAGGAGGTAGGGGGGTTGGGGGTTCGGAGGGAGGGAGAGGGGGGATGGATGGGGAGGTGGGGGTGGTGGTGTCGCCAAAGAGACAGGATTGGGGGAAGATGCCTTCTGCAAAGGTGGTGAGGTTCATGCCGAATGCGAAGCTGGTGGGAAGGGAGATGCGTTAATGAATATAAGGGGGAGTGAATGTATATTAAAATATGAATACGGGCGGGTTAATGAATGAAGGAAAGGAAAGATAAAAGTTATAAAAGATGAATAACCCGCGTGATTTCTTTTAGAAAAAAAGGGGGGGGGAAGAAGAAAGAGACATAAAAACGCAAAGACGAGAATATAAACCAAACATATTTACCCATCCCACGCCTGTCTCACAACAACAATCTCCCCAACATTCACCACAATCTCATCATCATTCTCAGGATAATAATTCCGTGGCGTTTCTGCAACCCACAAGATGATCCAACGTTGCAGGTTCCTCCTCTTCATCAGTGGTCGGCATCGCCTCCACCGGCGCTCAAAGTCCCCAGACATTCGTAACCGCGTGACAGCGTTTTCAAAGGGTGGCGGGCGGTTCATCGGGGAGCATGAGGGATTGAGGGTTGCGGAGTGGAGGTCGGGCGGGGTGATGCTGGAGAGAGGGTGGAGATGCGGGGGATGTAGGGGGTGGCATCGGGGGTGTAGGTGGTTGGGGGTTGGGTAGTAGGAGGTGGGGGCGTCGAGAGGGGGGTAGAGTTGGTCTGGGGGGCGGAGACGTTGAGTCTTGACATGGGGTCGTCGAGAGGGGTTGGAAGAGGGGAGTGATTCGGGAGGGTATGGGGCATGGTGTGGTAGTTGTTGCCGTTGGGAGGGTAATCGTTGACGCTGCCGGAGCGTGGGTAATCGACTGAAGGTCGGGGAGCGTAGAAATTGGAGGAACCGTTTGGATTCGGGGCAAGTTGGGCACCACGAGAAAGGGAGTTGTTTGAGTTTGCGGAACCCTTTGAAGATGTTCGGCTGACACCATCGATACGTGGTTGCTGAGCACCACGCGTGATGGTGAGAGAAGTACCAGTAGAGGGTAGCGCTGTGGTGGAAGGTTGGGCATCGTTGCGCTGTCGGATACCGCCGGACCCAGGATGAACGACACAGGCAAAAGGGATTTTAGTCATGATGCCGTCTGCGAGAAGCAAGACTTGACGTTCGCGTTTGTATTCCACCTTGATGCGAACTTCGTGGTGGACCATGGCAGCACCACCGTAGGCTTTGAGTAAAGGATGGGTGTGGACACTGGAGGTTCGGTAATCGCAGTCTGGGGAGGTGTCGGTGTTGGGGATGTCAAACTTTTGCATGATTTCGGAAGTGTTGGAGGGGAAAGATTCGGCGCTGCGGAGGACTTTGGAGAGAATGTTTTCTCTAAACGTGGGAGGTTTGCCGAATTCTCTGTTCGTTTTTTTTTTTTTAAAAAAAAGAATTAGAAAGGACATTCATGAATATACTGTAGATAAGAAGAAAAAAATATAAACTTACTCTTCATATGTGAGAACTTCAACCCATGTGCATTGAATGGATTTAAGCTGAACAGGGTTGTTTCCACTCTTTAAAATTATCATGATGGATGCTGTTGGATCACCAATGTAAACCAGCTCTGGGACAAAAAGTTGGTAGGTGACCAAATCTGATGCAAGAAAAAAAGGGTAACAAAAGCAATGTTAGCGATAGCGGACTTCCCCATTTCCTTTTTCTGAAAGAATCAAGCACAAAAAAAAAACATACTGTCAAACATGGGTCCATCTAGCAAAAGTTTTTGGGGTTCGGCCCACGGAATTCCTCTACGGATAGTGATATCTTTTCTGACAACGGTGGTATCCTCGCCATGACGCTTTAAAACGGCGTAAAGAGCATATGTGATGTCCCGGTTTGAAACAGAGACGGTCGGATCCGTGAGCGTTGGAGGAACAATGCCTTCGCATTCCATGACAAAGGGATAGTCGTGACTATGTCAGATTTGGGGGTTAGAAAAAAAATTGGCACTCTCACGCGGGGAAAATCCCACGCATTGCTTGACCATGCATGCATGCATGTGTATGAGTCTTTAGGTAAGAAATACTCACGTTCCATAAGGCACTTCTCCAGGATTTCCCAAAGACCAAAGAAGGCATTGCTTTTTATAGATGGGTTTCCTGTGAACATGACCGGCCGCATTAGAAGCCTCGGGATCAAACTTTCCGCTTAAAAGGTGACGATCGTTGAGAGGACCTTGCCCAACAAAAAGGACAAGGTTCAGGTGAGAAGAGGCAATGTATCGGTTTCGATCGGGGTTGGTAATCCGAACGACTCCAGAAAAGCCAAAGTCCTCAAACCCCATGACGACGAATCCATTGGGATCCTGATTCCTTTGAGTTGGGGCTGGAACAACCAGCTCCATGTTGGTGGTTTGGCCAGATGTCGCCCCTTTTAGCCTAAACATGGCGTATAGAGAGTGAGACTAGAGCAGATGATGATGGTTTTAATGTTTCTTGTAGCTGAATGGTGTTGAAGGAAAATGTCTTGAACCTCCCAAGAATGTCGCCCCCAATACTCCAAAACTATTATTGTCCCAAAGAGTGAATGCGACACCCTCTTGTCCTTATTTGCAGCAACACTGAAACGAGACCAGATGCAATCAAGATGTTGGATGGATGTATGGATGGATGGATGGAATGCGCTGCAGACTGATATGTAATATGATAAATAGAATGTCTTTTTGAAATGGGAACACAAGAATTTCACAGTCTCTCCCCCAAAAAGATTACCACACACTGGCTTGTATATATATTAATATATCCATTTAATTATTAGAGTTTTATTATATGGAAATAGGATGATGGATGGATGGATGGATGGATGTATGGATGATGGAATGATGGAATGAATGGATGGATGGATGGAATGTATGGAGTATGTATGGGGTATGTATGATGTATTTGGATGTGATGTGACAGTAGTAGAATAGAATAGAATAGAATATGAGAGAGTAGGGATGGCAAGTATAAAGTATAAACAGTATATACATATACATAGGTAGATGAATGAATGAATGGGATGTATGAATGTATGAATGTATTAATGAATGAATGAATGGGATGGATGGATATGGAATAATGCATCATGAAATGCATTCAGTAGTAGTAATGTATGTAATAGTAAATATAGGTAAATATGATTATACGAATGAATGAATATACAAGACAAGTATTTATATAGTGTGTATAATTACCCTCTTTACACACATAATAATTATTATATAATTGTTGGATGATATCATTACAAAATAATTATTAGTTTATTTACATATGACATTTGTATTTACCCTGAAACAAAAGGGTTATTAATATTTACTAATTAATATCATCATATTTAATTATACATAACAAGAAGAAGAACATTCATTTCATAATATATATTTATATAGTACATAACTATTAAGAAAAGTATAAAAAGGTGCAGCCCATGCATGCTGACACACTCTCTCACTCACATTAATTAATTAAGAAAAAGAAAAAGAAAAAAAAAAGATTTGTTTGATCTTTTCCAACATCTTTTTTTTTTTTTTTATTGTAGTATTTTATTAATTAATATTTTCTTTGCTGAGCCATCACCATCACCATCCTTATTTATCACCATATCATTCATCATCATCTACATATCTAAAAATTACTACTTTTTTTTTAATTCTTCCTACTTGCCCCTTCACCATATTCTATAATTATACTCTCTCGAACCGTGTCCCCTGGTGAGTTTATCATTCTACACCTTCCTACAAGACCATCCATCACTTGCTTGCCATGCCATGCCATGCCCATGCGTGTTCTCATGGGAGGGGGGGTTTGGTTTTACTTTGACTCGAGTTTCGGTTTTTTACTTAACTTGGAGCGAGTGACCCCCCACCGTATTTTAAAACCTCCTTCTTTCTGTGCGTCAAATGCATGCGTCAAATGGGAAATGACCCTCTTGTGATGGATGCCCTTGAGCCCGACGACAAGCTTTTTTGCTTGGTACATATATGACCATCTTTCTAATTTTTGCCATCACAGATTATTTATACCCATCACCACCTCACCAGCAAGCTTTTCAACCCATCTCTCTCATCTTATGCTGCCCTCACTCCTTCTCACGAGGAGTCTGGGCAAGCGGCCGCTGCAACCGTTGCAGATGGCTTTGCGCTTCTCCCATCTCCTACCTCCCGCTCCCTCACCACCACAGTCGCTTCAACATGGACCGCAAAGACCGCGTCGTCCTCCCTCCTTTCCTCTGCCCCTACCTCTAGGTCGTTTTCAATCTCATCCGCGGCATTGAAACCCGCAACCCCTCTCGCCAACCCTGTTTCATCGGCTCCTCCAGGCGTTCAGTCCACATGGAAACCTCCCACTGGATCTGCCCTCAAAAACCCTCCCTTGGCTTCAAAAGTCCTCATTGTTGGTTCCGGTGGTCTCAGTATTGGCCAAGCTGGAGAGTTTGACTACTCTGGTGAGTCTTTTTGAAACCGTCCGACTCGCTTTATCCGTCCGACTTGTCTCCCCTGCCTTGTTTGCTTACATTTCTTAAAAATTCAACAGGTTCCCAGGCAATCAAAGCCCTCAAGGAGGAGGGAGTCCGCACTATTCTGATTAACCCCAACATTGCCACCGTTCAAACTGGAAAAGGTCTTGCCGACAGGGTCTACTTTCTTCCTGTCAACCCCGAATTCATTGAATACGTCATTGAGCGCGAGAGGCCCGATGGTATCCTCCTCACTTTTGGTGGGCAGTCTGCTCTCAACTGTGGTATTGCACTTGAAAAGTCTGGTGCCCTCAAAAAGTGGAACGTAAAGGTTCTTGGAACTCCCATCAGGACTCTGGAGCTGACTGAGGACCGTGATCTGTTCGCAAAGGCCCTAAAAAGTGAGTGCTGGCCTTAAATATGGTTTTCTTCTTTGCTTTTATCTATCTATCTCGTTCCTTTTGCCCACGATTCTACGTACTTTTTCCCTCTGCTTTTCTATCTATCTCGTTCCTTTTTACCACGATTCTAAGTATTTTTTCTGCATCTATCACTGACCACACCCTTTTGCCTTTGTCCAGGCATTGATATTCCCGTCGCGCAATCCACCGCCGTCGAGACCGTCGATGATGCTATCGCGGCCGCCGAAAAGATTGGTTTCCCCGTCATTATCCGTTCCGCCTTTGCCCTCGGAGGTCTCGGTTCGGGTTTTGCCGACAATGCCGCCCAACTTCGTACTCTTGCCACCCAGTCACTCAGTCTCTCTCCTCAAATCCTTGTGGAGCGCTCCATGAAGGGATGGAAGGAGGTGGAGTATGAGGTGGTTCGTGACGCAGAGGACAACTGTATTACTGTTTGCAACATGGAGAACTTTGATCCTCTTGGTATTCATACGGGTGATTCGATTGTTGTTGCGCCTAGTCAGACTTTGAGCGATCGTGAGTACCATATGCTTAGGACGGCTGCTATCAAGATTGTTAGGCATCTCGGTGTTGTCGGTGAATGTAACGTTCAGTATGCGCTCAACCCCGAAAGTCTTGAATATGCCGTCATTGAAGTCAACGCTCGTCTCTCTCGTTCTAGGTGGGTTACTCCTTTTATTACGATTTACTCGCGTACCATGTTATAACTCTTTATTTCCCCCTTTTAGTGCTCTTGCCTCCAAGGCGACCGGTTACCCTCTCGCCTTTGTTGCCGCCAAGATTGCTCTCGGTGCATCCCTTCCTGATCTTCGTAATGCTGTCACTCGTACTACCACTGCCAACTTTGAACCGTCACTTGATTACGTTGTCGTCAAGATTCCTCGTTGGGATCTTGGCAAGTTTGCGCATGTTGGACGTGATATTGGATCCTCGATGAAGAGTGTTGGTGAAGTTATGGCTATTGGAAGAACGTTTGAGGAGAGTTTGCAAAAGGTGAGTAGGGGGTTGAACTTTTAGTTTTGTATTATTTTTTATTGGTCCATGTTTCGGTGTTGGTTTTAAAACGTTGTTTTTTCTCCGTTATTGTTTTAACACATTGAATTGTAGGCTATCCGCATGGTCGATCCCTCGTTCAGCGGTTTCCAAGCCCTTCCCACCCCCAACCTTGACACTGTTCTCTCTAAACCCACCGACCGCCGCCTCTTTGCTGTTGGCCAAGCCATGATTGAGAAAAACTACACGGTTGGCCAAGTCCACGCTCTCACCAAAATCGACAAATGGTTCCTCTACAAGCTCGAAAACATTGTTAACCTCCGCAGCGAGCTCTCTGCCGCCGGCAACCTCGAATCCATCTCACCAAATCTTTTTGAACGAGCCAAACGCTTGGGATTCTCTGATACCCAGATTGCTCAGCTGGTCAACACCACTGAGGCGACGGTTCGTGCTGCTCGTAAAGCTCTCAACATTCTACCCAAGGTTAAACGTATCGACACGCTTGCTGCCGAGTTCCCTGCTTCCACCAACTACCTCTACACCACCTACAATGCCACCACCCATGATGTGACGTTTGAAGACAAGGGCGTCATGGTGCTCGGTTCTGGCGTCTACCGTATTGGGTCATCTGTTGAATTCGATTCGAGCGGAGTCAACACGATCCGGAGTCTCCGCAACTGTGGTCGCAAGACGGTGATGGTGAATTACAACCCCGAGACGGTTTCGACTGATTTTGATGAATGCGATCGATTGTATTTTGAAGAGTTGAGTCTTGAGAGGGTGCTTGATATTTATGAGGCTGAGGATGCTGAAGGGGTTGTGGTGTCGATGGGTGGACAGTTGCCGCAGAATATTGCGTTGCCGTTGCATCAACGTGGGGTGAGGGTTTTGGGGACTTCGCCGGTGGATGTGGATCGGGCGGAGGATAGGGAAAAGTTTTCGAGGACTTTGGATGAGATTGGGGTGGATCAGCCGGCTTGGAAAGAGTTGAAGAGTGTGGAGGAGGCTGTGGCTTTTGCGCATGATGTTGGGTTAGTTTTTTTTTAAATTTCTAAAATCGGCCTTTTTCTTTTGTTTTTTTTTGGTGTTGCTGTAGGAGACGTTGAATGTTTTTGAGATTGTGTTTGTAGTGATTTTTTTGCTTGTTTTTCTTGGATGGTGGATTTAACGCATTATTTCTCTTTTTTGCCCTTACAGCTTCCCTGTTCTCATCCGTCCCTCGTACGTTCTCTCTGGTGCCGCCATGAACGTGGCGACCAACCCTGAAACCCTTGTCAACTTTCTCACGCTCGCCTCGGACGTTTCCCCTGACCACCCAGTGGTTGTGACCAAGTTTATTCGTGGTGCGCAAGAGCTTGATGTGGATGCGATTGCGGATAAAGGAAAGCTGTTGATGTATGCTGTTTCGCAGCATGTTGAGGATGCTGGAGTGCATTCTGGGGATGCTACGTTGGTGTGCCCGCCGGTTTATACTTCTGATGAGGGGTGTGGGAAGAATGGGGTTGGTGTGAGGGGGTTGCTGAAGGATCATGTGGTGTCGTGTAGGGAAATTGCGGAGAAGGTTTGTTTTTTTTTTTGCCCCCCATTTTTTTTTTGTTGTTTTTGAGTAGAGGAGTTTAGAGTTTTAACCGTCACTTTTTTTTTTTTTTTTTTTCTTTTACAGGTTGCAGCTGCCTTTAAGATCACGGGTCCCTTCAACATGCAGCTCATCTTATCGCGAACCCCCGAAGACGTTAAACCCGAAAAGTACAGCCTCAAAGTCATTGAATGCAACCTCCGCGCCTCCCGTTCCCTCCCCTTTGTCTCCAAAGCCCTCGACTTTGATTTTGTCGACCACGCGACCCGCGCATCATTGGAATCGAAACCCACCCGCAATACACTGACAAAGACGATCAGATGCTTTGTGAAGTAGGCCGTAAATGCGTCAAGGCCCCTGTGTTCTCATGGACCCGACTCGCTGGGGCAGACCCGGTTCTTGGCGTTGAGATGGCGTCGACTGGAGAGGTTGCTTGTTTTGGTAGGACGTTGAAGGAGGCTTACCTTACGGCTGTGTTGTCGAATCACACGAATTTCAAGAACCTCCCCCCCCCACCTGGGAGTGCGATTCTCCTTGCAGGAGACGCGGAGACGGATCCTAAAGTGCTTGAATTTGTTGGTGAAAAGTTTTTAGCGGCGGGGTACAGTGTTTACGCTGATTCTGAGGAGACGGCTGTGATTGTGAGTAACGGTGTTGGAACGATTGTGAAGCCGCTTGTGAGGGGGGGTGTTGAACCTCTTGTGACGTTGTTGAAGGATCGGAAACGGGCTTTGCAGTTGTTTGAGGAGAAGAAGGTTGAGATTGTGTTTGCTTTGCATGGACGACGGGCGAAGAGTGTGGAGGAGGCGGGGTATGTGATTCGTTAGGACGGCTGTGGATTTGGGGATTGGGATTGTGAATGAACCGAGGGGGCTGCTGTGCTTGCGGAGACGGTGCATGAGTATGCGGTGATGGGGAATGATAAGTTTGAGGCGGTTTTGTCTTGGAGGGAGTGGTTGGGGAAGGAGTGATGGAGAGGCGTGATTTGTTTTTTTTTTTAATTAGAAGTTTGTGGTTTTTTTGTTTGTTTTTTGACGAGTCTGTTGAGTTTTTTGTTGTCTGTTGAGAGGGGTTGGTTCTTTTTTTTTTTTTCTTTGTCTTTTGTTGGTAGATTTGCTGCTTTTTTTTTTAACACTCGTGTTTTATTTTTTTGTGGGACGTTGGGGGTCCATCATTCATGCGTGTTGTTTTTTTGTGGAGGAGGATATGTTTGTTTTTTGCAGTTTATTTTGTGATTTTGTTTTAGTGTATGGCGCGGTTTGAGCCATTTTTTTTGTTTTGTTTTTTTACTGGTTACTTTATACTTTTAAAGAGAACATGACCGACTTGAGTATAGTCAAGTTTGTTTTTTGACAACATTTTTGAGACGCTGGATCATGGAGCTTTTAAAGGACGGCAAACATTACAGAGAACCCCCGCCCATGAATTGTGAACACCTGTGCTGCCCCCTTATATAAGACAGCTGAGATGGCCGACTTCAACAATGAGAGATGCGTGAAATCAGAGAGAGCGTAAAGTGGGGGTTTAGGGTGATAACTCGCTGTTGGGCATGCGATTACATTAAAACCCAAAAGCTTTTAGCCTGTTGGGAAGATATGTAGTTGCGGCAATGCTGTACGCGTATTTTCACGGAAACCAGATTGTCGGAATGTCACGATGGGTGAAAGAATAACAATAAAGGGAACATACAATAATGTTTTAGTATTAGACTTTCTTTGCAATCAATGACAAAGGGCTTGAATAAGGTCCATATATTTGGTCTTTCTCCTCCCTCTCCTTCCTTTCTGCACCTCCCTCTCTGCCATCTGCACGCTCCGGCTCCTCCTTATACAACCTCTCTGCTTTCATATCCTCCGAATTTATCAAGAAGTTGAGTAAAGTCAAAAAGCGTGATGTGGGGGTGTGGGGTAATAACTTGCTGTCGGGCATGCGATTATATTAAAACACAAAAGCTTTAAGCCTGTTGGGAAGATATGTAGTTACGGCAATGTTGTACGCGTATTTCTACGGAAACCAGATTGTCGGAATACTTTCATGTCGCGATGGAAAGAATAATAATAAAGAGAACATACAATAGATGTGTTGGTATTAGACTTTCTTTGCAATCAATGACAAAAGGGCTTGAATAAGGTCCATATATTTGGTCTTTCTCCTCCCTCTCCTTCCTTTCTGCACCTCCCTCTCTGCCATCTGCACGCTCCCTTATACAACCTCTCTGCTTTCATATCCTCCGACTTCATCAAGAAGTTGAGTAAAGTCAAAAAGCGTGATGTGGGGATGTGGGATGATAACTCGCTGTCGGGCATGCGATTATATTATAATCCAAAAGCTTTCAGCCTGTTGGGAAGATATGTAGTTGCGGCAATGTTGTACGCGTGTTTCTACGGAAACCAGATTCTCGGAATACTTTCATGTCGCGATGGAAAGAATAATAATAAAGGGAACATACAATAGATGTTTTAGTATTAGACTTTCTTTGCAATCAATGACAAAAGAGTTTGAATAAGGGCGTTTTGAGATTCCATCAATCTTTGATCTTTCTCCTCCCTCGCCTTCCTTTCGGCACGGTCCTTCTCCTCCCTCTCCTTCCTATCTGCACGCTCCTTCTCCTCCTTATACAGCCTCTCTGCTTTCATCTCCTCAAACTTTTTCTCCGCCAAGTATAACCTCCTTTCCTCCATAAGCAGTTTTCGTTCCTCAAAAGCGTGATCTGCAATTTTCAGCTTGTCCTGTTGCTCAAAATACTTTAACAGAATTGCAGCTGTGGATGAGGTAGTTGAAATGTCCGAACGTTGCCGTTTTCTTCTAGAGGAGGAAGAAGCTGGTAACCACCCATCTTTACTCTCCATATCAATGTCACTTGATTCATCATCCCCATTCTCCATGTCTCCTTCATTTGCGTTCTTCCGCTTCCCGCCCGTCTTAACTGCAGCTGCAGCCATTACTATAGCCTTGCCTTTTCCCTCCTTCTTTTGTGCTTCAGCCTTTTCAAGTTCATGAACCTCGATCTAATACAGTATGAATGGTGCAATAAACATCTCAACTCTCACCATTTCTAATATTTCAATCAACAGCCGTTCCCTTTCTGCGCATTGTTCATCTGTTCCTGAGGCCCTAAGCGAATCCATCTCTTTCTTTTTAAAAGAATCGATCAAGGTGTCAAACCGACGCCGGACAGTTGTTTCCGGCAGATTTTGGATGAGGTCCCGCACTCTTGGAAGGGCTTCCCCTGTCCTGGTAAGGCTGACCTTTAGGGCATCCGTCACAGCCTGCCACTTATCCCTGATTCTCCCGTAGCCTGCAGCAAAGGGCTGCTGGTCAAGAACCAGCTTAAGGAGCTCAATGTCAATCATTGGGGTGAAGCGGAAGGTCTTGGCGACTTTTGGGGGTTTGGGGAGTTTCTGAGCGGGTTTGGGGGGTTGAGGGGTCTTGGGCGTGGATGTCTTCCTACCCATGGGTTTTGGAGAGCTGGGTTTGGAAGGTTCGGGGGTTGTTAGGGGGGATTTGGGCTGTTCATCGTCAAAGTCAGGCATGTCCGTTAACGAGAAAATGGTCTTCTCAATAGTGGGGTCGTTATTGAGAAAATTCATTTTGAATTATTTTATTACACTCGATGCCTATTGAGAAGTTTGAATGAGAAATTTTTTTATCTTCGAAAACTCTCTTAGTCTACAACGATGACTGACATGACTGACGACTATGACCTTCTTGACCTCCACGAAGGCCTCGGTATCCACTCTAACGACTCTATCCCCCGCGCTGGTCTCGACGTCCCCATAGATGACCGCAACCTTGGCTTTAAGCTCCTCCAAAAGATGGGTTGGTCTGTTGGGAAAGGGCTAGGCAAGAATCTTCAAGGTAGACACCCTCGACCCCCGAGCCCCCCCGGCTAACGCCACATAGGTCGTGTTGATCCGATTCCTGTGTCGCTGAAATTGGATACGACGGGAGTCGGGAAGGAGACGCAGATGAATGAAGCGCATGTGGAGAGTACGGCGAGACGGAAGGCGCTTGAGAGTGAGGTGATTGGGATGGAGACGGAGGTGGACAGGATGAAACGGGAGGTAAGGGGCTTGTTTTTTATTTAAAAGGGCGGGTTTTTTTGTGGAGTTGGTAACGGAAGGTCACGTTCATACACCGGTTTTTCTTCAACGGTTGTATATGCGGACTGACGGTTGCCATCTTAAGCCTTATGTTGTCTTTAGCATGCGTACCCCTTCCCCCCCGACTTCTCTTTACTTTATGACCGCGAAATGCTTCCACGTTTTTTTTTTGGTTTTTTTTTCAACAACACAACGACGAGTAGATCAAAGTCGGGAAATATGAAACCATCAAAGAAGAAATCAAGGCAGTGACGGCCGCTTTTTATTGCTCAATATGCGATAAGCAATATTCAAAGATATCTGAATACGAGACCCATCTGTCAAGTTATGACCATCATCACAGAAAGGTAACACACTCCCTCCCCTCCCACCGAAAACCCACCATACTCATATTTGTTGTCACTCAGCGATTCAAAGAAATGCAAGACATGCAAAAGAACAATCCGCTGCAATCTGCCAAGAAACGGGCGAGAGAGGATAAGGAACGGGTTCAAGAAGAACGGGAGATGAAAAGGTTACAGGAAGCGGCTATGGCGAAAAACGGGGTTGGGACGGCTACGGTGAATCATACGGGTGGGTCTGTACATGTGAGTGGTGGAGCGATGGAAGGGGTGGTGATGGCGACACCTTTGGTGAAACCTGTTGGACAGAAGGTGGCTTTTTCGTTTGGAGCGAAACCGGCGGCAGGGAAGATTGCGTTTTCGTTGAATAAAAAATAGTTTTGAATGTGGGTTTTGTGAGGATAGTGGAAGGTTTTTTTTATATTGTGGTGTGCATTATGTTCGCGTTGGATGATATATTAATAAAGATTTGGAACGTCAATTTTTTTTTTGACCACAGAAAAACGGAAAAGTTGAACTATGAACGAAGAGACTAGAGACAGGATTTTGAAGGTCATTGACTGGGGAAGGAGGATCGTTCACATTGGATTCATCCCCCTCATCCTCTACATCGGTGAGCACACGACGGGTTTTTTTTTGAAGCACTGCCAAAAAAAACTTTGTGGAAATGGTGTTGCATGGATGATTGATCCGGGAACATCTGTTATCGGATTTCTTTCTTTCCGTGCGCATTTCAAAGGGGATACATGTGGCTAATGGAATGGTTTCTTTGATGATAGGATTCACTCGTTCTGTCCCGAGACCGTCGTTGCTTCGTCTCATCTCCCCTCTTGCGGCATAAAATCATTTCACACCATAGCCATCATCAAAGAACATGCAAGAATGCAAGTCTTTGGAAATACCTCCGTCGCTTCCTCCCAAGAATTGCCACACAATTATCCTTTCTTTGAACTGAAGGGGTGCTCAAGAGGGACATTAAAATATCGTCCATCCATTTTTTCCCTGTTATCCTTTTTTTTTTCTCGTGTGAGGCTGTCTTGTTAATTGCAGCTATCGCCATCCACTATTCTCGCATCAGCCGTATCTTTCCCATGTCGCCCCCGTTGTTTTCTGTATATGCAAGGCGCTGCAAGCCCAAAATGAATTTTTCTTGCCTTCAGACAATTCCATCACGTCCTTATTTGCATCAAAACAAAAAAAGCGGCTTCACCACCCATCATGATGACGATGCTGTGGACCACGTCCACCATCACAGCCTCCCCTCCCATCACACCCTCACGATCACCACGAAAGTCGGGTGGAGAGCCACCGAGACTTTCATCGGAACAACCAGGCAATACTCCGAAAGCGAGGCTGGTGAGAAACGCAACGTTGCCAACGGCAACCGCTGAAGCAGCGTTGCCGCATCCACATACCTTGATTAAACAAAAAGAGGTGAAGCTGAAAATTGAAATACCTTCTGTGCCTGTGAGGAAGACGATGGGGAAGATGATGAAGAGGGAGGGGTACGTTACGGGCAGGACGTCCTGTGGTGCCTCGTATTCAGACTGGTATGTTCCGGGCTAAGTCTATTTACTAATTGATGAAAGATAGAGAGACGATGCATATGCCAATACGACCAACAGCACCCCGAATACAGACTGGTATATGTGATATAATGTTTATTGACTAATTGAATCAAGATATAGAGTTAAAGAGACCAACAACTCAAATCAGTAGAAACGGGAAGCCTAAAGGTCCAAGACGGCATGTTGAGCGAATAGAGAGTCCTATCACGCCATCCTACTCATCAAGCGACAATGCTAGCATTTTCAAGCACAGCCACAGTTTCGTATAGCTGAAGGACCATACTCGGCGCTTTCCGTGAGACAGAAGGCGACAGAAAAGAAAAACTTGGAATGGTTACCTTCGCGTGATTCTTTGTCGGTTACTTCTTCAGTGACATCGCATCCAACCTCACCTTTAGGCGTACCTCTTAGCGCGCCGGCCGAGGAGTGATTTTGGGTTGGCGATGGCCGCTCGGGCCTTGATGACGCAGGAAAAACCTGTCTTCAAAGCAAGGACGATGGCGAAAGCTCTGGATGTCACGCATGTGGGCACTGGGATTCCGCTGAATCCATCATTTTCTCAAGACACATTAACCACGTCGATGGGGTCGATGGAGGCGGGGAGTCTCTCAGATGGATTTGGTGGTGAAAGTACGACCTCTCGTTCAGATGGAATACCTCCATCGTCGGCTTCTTACGCGGGACGTAGAGCTTCTGTAAGATGGGCAGATATGAATGGTGATCATGAAGGGTCAGTGACCACGGGACGGTCGCGAATGCCGTCAGACCGACTATCCCTTTTCAAAATTACGACGTCTACGTCATCTGGGTCGGCGTCGGAGGCGCATACGAGACGTGGAAGTATCCTGGCAGACTTTTTGTCGAGGAGAGAATCGACTATGAAGATGGAGGAGTCGAAGGACTCGAAGGTGCCTCTAAGGTGGAGGGAGGCGCATCCTGAGCCTGTAACGCCAAAATTAGGCCCGTGCATTCATAACCATTTCGAGACGCAGGGAGGTGGCTTTGAGGAAGAGCTTGTGAACGATAGTTTTGTGCTGGACAACATAGAGTCTGGGCCAGCGATGCCAAAAGTCTCCGCCAGCCACAGCCTTCCAATACGTTCATTGGTGCCGTCAACGTTCCCCCATCGATATGTGCAAGCAGAAGTTGAGACTCCAATAACCGTCGTCACTGTCTCCTCTGCAGAGACACGAGCCCTACAACGGCAACAGAAACAAGAGCAAAATGCATCTAAAGATGCTATCACGCCTGATGCCTCCCTCACGTCGGCCTCTCAAAACTCTTCATTAGTCTATAATCGATCTAACGCGTTTCGGCCAACCCGTCCCGATGCACCGCACATGGGTGTTCCGTCTTCTTCTCCTCCTCATACTCCTTCACGGTGTAGCTGCCCTCCTTTCCGTCAGCGCTTACAATGATTTCATTAAACCCTCACGCGGTATGCGCCTGATGGCACAGATGCCGGAGGTACAGGACTCCCACTTGATCCTTTCAAAGGATCCATTGATCCGCGCTATCAAACCACAAAGACCGCGATCGAGACCGCCGGCGTTGCGGGTGCAACGGGCTATGCTATACTCATCTGCGCTACGTGAGGTCGCGGACGGGTCGACCATCAAGGTGGTGTAGAGGAATGGGATCTTTGCAGCGTGGGCGTTCGCTGGGATTGCAGGGGTGAGCTCTGTCATCCTTTTGGTGGGGACGGGAGATGAAAGGATTTGAGGGGACAATCTTGTCGTCGAATGGGAAGTACGGAGCATGGAGTGATTTTGCCGGGGTTTGTGGGAAAGCGACGGCGTCGGCGGTTGTTGGGTTGCTGAATGGATGTGTGTGGTTCTTGGTTGGTCTTTTCGAGTTGCTGACCACAGATGGAAGGGATTCCGCAAAGAAGTAAAGTCGTCTTTGGTTTTATTGCAGTGGCAAGCTGCTATTTTTATACATGTATTTTTATCTGAAGTAAAGAACATATGCATATATCTAACAACCATGACTTATGCTCCGCAATATTAAGCCTTAGCTGTCAGCAAAGTCGCTCGAAATCAGCCGGCTATTCTATCTTTGAGTTTCTGCGGAGAGTTCCTCTACCATTGGAGCTTATTTCATCCCTTGCTCCGCAGATGCTCTATATTTGGACGCCCAATCACTCATCCGCCAAGGTTTCGTGCAAAAAAAGCTTCTGTTCCCTCGTAATCGCTGCCTTCCGCGACGACCAAAATACAAAAAAGAGAGAGATTTTTTGGACATTCATCAAAAGGGACGTCAGCCCTCATAAGTTGACTGAAGAACCTTGTTTGGATAAGCCTATCTTCATCAACCCTAACGTAACGATTGTGGGCCACACCGATGGGGCAGGCAACTTCGCGTGAGGTTGTGGACTTTAAGGATGAGACGCACTGTGAGCATGCTTGCCGTTTTCCTTTACAGTTGCGCTCATAGGTTTCCAAAATTGAAATTGGCATCCTTGTCATCAGTCGCCTATACGGCCGACGGGATACTTTTAATAGCCTATTCAAAGATACCGTTGGATTCTCATGATTTCAGTTGTTGGAAGCTGGCTCAAAGCCATGTGCCTCCAACTTCTTAAATCCCATAGCTTTTTGCTACAACCTTTGACCTGAAACTGATGCATCTTCTTTCTTTGATCATTTCTATATTCGACCTACATGGATATGAATATGAATATTGGATTTTCTGATGTTCCATATTTCTCCGACATGCGCTCATCGATTGAACAAACCGAAACGTTTAGTTACGATGAATGAGATTAAGCGTCTCAAGCATGAATTCGAAAAGCAATCATCAGATAATTGTACTGTCTCTAAGGATCAATTTAAACAGGTTTGCCTCATTTTGATTTCGTCATTTTGTTGATGTTTGGCTTTTCTATTTTATTTTTTACTTTATTCTTTATAAATCGCGGTAACTCATTTGCCCGAATGACAGACCCTTCAAAATCACGTCCACTGGCTGGTCAGCTGGTGCCCAGTATCTTTTCTTGGAAAGGCTTTTTGATGCCTTCGACCTTGATGGGAACCAAATGATTGACTTCAGGGAGTTTATCCAAGGGCTTAGTGCGTTTATGAAAGGAACACCAGAGGAGAAGCTTGAATGTAGGTCTATTTATATATCCTCATATTTACCTTTTTTTTGATATTGGAGACTAACAATCAGTTTTAGTATCCTTCCGCATCTACGATGTGGATAGAAGTGGATCTATTGAACCTAAGGAGTTAATTAAAATTATGGGGCAGATGGTTTGTACTTCCACTCGGGTTCCCTTCTGGTGCTAACAAGTCTTATGCAGTACTCAGCTTTCTACAATGAGGATCAGACGGAGCGCATTAGGGAGATGGTTACAAGAGTTTTTGATGACTTAGACATCAACGGGGATGGCTCGTTGGTGAGCATTTTTGTCTTCTTCATGTTGTTTCACACATCGATTGCTTATCGAAGTTTTTAACGTTATTGAACGCACGTTTCAGTCTTTGCACGAGTACAAGTTGATGGCGTTGAAGGAACCTTTGATTATCGACTTCCTGGAGCAGTTTCTTAATTGTTTCCGAGGATAAGAGGCAAAAGGAGTAATGGTTGTTCTCCCGCGTCCGACTATCAAACCTACTCGTTTTGCACAGCCCCTCGCCTTCACGTGTCCCATTATCATAAACCGCTATACTGGAAAATATCCCGACATCCGAGTGTAAAGAAAGTCGTCTCGTCCTACGAAGACTTTGTTTTCCCCCGCCCCTCGACCATCATGCCTTATTACAGAAACATATTCTTTTGTTTGTTGTTTGACCTTAGTTTGTGTTATTTTCTTTATTCTGTTTGATTGTTGTTTTATTGTACCTTTAATCCGTCATCTCATATTCTTTTCTTTTGTGTTTGATACCAGTTTAAATAAGCAGAAACTAAGTTTATATAATGTTCATCCCGGTTTTTACTTGATTCCTGCACATAAATTTTTAATTGTACTAAGCAAAACCAAAAAGCTTGGAAAGAAAACTTTATCGCCATGAAGAGCTAACTTTCATGCACGCCTAGTCTCAAAACAAAGGCGGCTGCAGCGTTTAGGAGCGGATTCCACTTAGGTATTCTGAAACCTATTTAACTTTTTTCTCGCCCGACAATTTCGTTTTCAAAACAAAAAAAACAAATAGCTCTCGCCTCCTCCTCGCCAAACATCGAAGCTGTTTGGCAGGACGGTGAACGAAAAGCCATCATCACTGCCAAAGGGGGATTCCAGAGCTGGCATCAAAGCTCCATAGCCGTCAGATTTCGATCCTTCACATATTGGCACTCTCTGATCTTTCTGTAACTGGCAGCCAGCCCAACATCTGATACAGCCTGCATCAGTCTGTCCCTGCCATTGAAACCTTCCCTATAACCTCTAACGCATCCATCATGATCTACTACCCACCCTCCTTCCATCGCTTCTACGACACCGACTCACCTGGCAGGATTCCATTCAACGCAGGCCCGGAAGCCTTCACTAATCTCGAAGCTCCCAAGTTTCGTTGCACTCCCCATTAAGAGGAACTGCACGCGCTCTGAGAATGAAAGCCCGCAACCACTGGCAGCCGTTGGGGATGCTGTGAAGCTTCTTGCAATCGCTACTCAGAAAGCTATCAGAAAGGCTGCTGGTGTTGATAGTGCCCATCTTCCTCTTGATAATCAAACCGCTTCATCTAACGCTTTACCGCAGCAGAGCGGTGTGTCAGAGTTTGTTGACTTTGAAGCTGCGCTTAGCCAGCACATCACCGCTCTACTTGCGGAGGAAGGGGGATGTGGGTCTCCCAGATCGCATCAGAGAGAAACCATCAAGCCGTCATTAAAGGATATCATGATGTCTGCTCCTCCTAAGGGTGGACCTGGACGCGACAGAGATCCCGGAGCTCCAGCTTTCAGGACTGTGTCCCTTTTTGATGCAATTCAGATGAAGGATATCGCAAATGAAGAGAATGACGATGGTGCTATTCTCGAACGGCCAGATCAACGCGAGACTGTTATAGGTGATATTAAAACACATGATGAGGAGAGTGTGAGATCATGGAACCAGCTTATGAGCACTACTATGGCATTTCTACCGACAAAGTACGAATGGTCGTCCCTCAACCAACTTCGCGTGTTTTCTGGCGCTCCTGAAAAATCAGAGCGTGGGATTGAAAAGCTTGCTTAGTGAGTAACCAATACTTTTCTTTTCGAGTATATCTAAACTTCCTTTAATCGTTGAATTTTTTTCTAAATATTAATCCGTTATAGCTACTATTCTATTCTTTCAAGCATGGAAACAAAGTTTCATCTGGATCTAAGCCATGTTGGTGCACCTTCCTACATAAATAATCTGAAAGTCTTACTAATATCGATGTAAGATCAAGATTCCTTTCACGTGGTATGAAGCCTTTCACCCAGAAAAGAAAGGTACATACATCGAATCGCTTTCTTATCACTAATATATCTCATACAAGTTATCACATCATGCATCCACTACGAGAAAGCTTCCGTCCTCTTCAACATTGCCGCAATATACTCCCAGCTCGGAAGTTCTCAGAGACTATGGAACAAGGACGGAAAGAAGCTTGCAGCGTCCTTCTTCCAGGTTCGTATGTTTTCATAAAACTCGCATAATAATCGTCGAAAACAGAAATCGGCCGGAGTCCTAATGTATCTCCGTGATTCCCTCTGGCATCGCTTCCAAATCAAGTTAGAACATACGGCGGATCTTTCTGAGGAGACTTTGACTGCAGCGTCGAGGCTTATGCTGGCGCAGGCGGTTGAGTGTTATTATGATAAAGCGAATGAGGGTATGAGCTAGCTTTCACGTTAAAAAAATCATTATACTTTCGCGATTTATACATAGTAATGCTGCTTAATACAGATCGGGTCAAGAGCGCTGTGACCTCCATGATCGCAGCTCAGGCATCAGATTACTACGAAGTAGCGTTGAGGCAAGCGCGTTTAAACATTGCTTTGATTAGTCGAGGACGATTCCCAAAGGTACCTTGAGCTGAAAATCTATTCTAATGAAATAGGAATGGATTTCATTGATGAATATTAAATACAACTTCTTTGGGTCTGTAGCCCACTTCCATGCCCCACTCTCTCTGGATACCGAGCAATCCGTTGGTGAGCGGATTTCACGATTGACTTTAGCGAGAAACCTTGCACTCAAGGCTTTTAAGCTTAGTAAAGATGTTGGAGGCGCCGTCCAAGATCTATTAAATGTACGCAGAGAAATCACACTACCTATTTCTAAATTCATTTAGTCTTACCTTAGCGTCGTCACTTCCGCGCATCTTCTTGCAGATGCAGCCAACTTCGAGCGTTACCACCATCCCTCCGTAGATGCTCGTATTCTTCATCCTTTGAAACGCCCTTCTGAGGCTCTTGTCTTTCCATGGCCCTTTGAGGCCACTGTTGGTGATCTCGGGAGATTTCCTGACATGTTTGGGGCTGTGATGTCGTTTGCGTTCCGGTCGGACGCGGCCTCATTGTTCACTGCGCACTTGAAGTTGATACGTGTGGGAAACACTGATTTGAAGTCTTCTTTGTTCAGTATTGAAAGGTAAATTGTCTTTAAATCTTGTCGTTTTTCGAATGACTCTAACGAGGTCATAAGAGCTCTGCAGGAATTAGAACCAGAGCTTGCGCATGACGCGGAGGGAAAAATTGGGCGTGGAACTCCGTGGACAGATCACAGAGAGGGCATCGCGAATGAAGGGGAAACTGGAAGCCCTCAGGAAAGATGAGGTGACAAAGTCGATCGAGGGATCTCTTGAGACCCTTTCGCAGATTCACGAATTTATTTCAAGCAACCTGCAAAAGTAAAGAAGGATAGCTGAGTCTATATGTAAAAGTCATTTCTCAATAATATTTTATTAATAGGCCATGGAGAAACTCGACGAAATCACTATCAGCGGCAAAAATTTCCGATGCCTCCCTTATCGACCGATCCCGTAACCTCCGTGTGGAGATTGTCCATCTAAGTGAACAACTTATCGTCGCAAGGATGGCCAAAAAGACTCTTATGGAGCAGTATGCTGTTGAAACGTCACAGTTTGATCCATCTGAGTGGACTCCCGAGCGACTTGATGAGTTAATTATTCCCCGGTGATGATGCACTTGCAACAAGTGAATCGGAAAAAAAGAGGACGGAAGAAATGGTTTCAGCTTTTGAAAGGTTAAAGAAACTGAGGATGAAATCGAGGATAAGATGAAGGAGCTCGGGTTGATGGAGAACAAAGCGATTGGAGGTATGAGTTTTGCAACTTTTGGTTGCAAGGAGATTTTAACATTTTTTAACAGATTTGAATGAAATCCCGCTTGGGACGGATATTCTCAAGAAAATGCGATCGCATCGACAGGAACTGAAGATATTGGAAGCAAGTATTTCCGAGATTCGCGCGAGGAAGGATAGCGAGCTGATGCGTTTGAAGGTGAGTCCAAAACCTACTTCAGTGGCTAATCAAATTTAATCAGCAACTAAAGGAGAGCAATGGCGCTTCACCAGCCTCTGAATATAAAGAAGCTTCAGAAATCATCAAAAGCTTTGAAAAAAGTGGGACTGTTTATACCTCATCCGCGAAAACCTTAAAGTCGATTTGGAGGTAATAGTTTTTTTTTTGAAGGTTATGACTAACTTACCACAGGAAAGCTCTCGAACACGTGAGCAATCGATCCACCTTGTGGCAGCCTGCCACTTAATACATGATGGTCGTGAAGCTACACAAGAACAAGCTCAAATCACAGACCCCAAGCAACAGAATCATCCTCTCGCGGCGCCGAAGAATGATCCCATTGTTCAAGAATATCTAGTCAACACAAAATCCGACGACGCCACCCAAAATGACGCTACCACTTCCCAGCAAAGAGGCATCATGAAAAAATCTTTCAATTCTGTCGCGTTCGGTAAAGACTTCACCGTCGGCTCCATCAGCCCAGACTTGACCACGCAACTTGAAGAAGCTGCTTCCACGGTTCAACACTCCGCCAACTCTTTAGACATCGATGGATACTTAAAAAATATCGCAGGCTTTCAGCGCGAAGAAATCGCGAGACTCAGTATCAAGTACCAGGCTCTTGAGAGGGAAGCTAAGAATGCCGCTGAAGCTGAACGTCTTCAACGCATAGAAACAGCCAGGATCGGAAACCTTGCTCAATCATTGTTTAATGACGCCAGTCAGATTTCAGCCGCATCACCCTCATCATCTATGTTGGACTTGACGCCTCGAGGCTCGATCACAAAATCGTCAATGAAAGAAGACAACATTGCGCCGATGGACAGGATGGAAAAATTAGAATTGCTGAAGCGTCAACAAAAAGAACTTCTCGCTCGTCAAGCCGACGAGAAGGCAACCTTGGCAGCTAAACAGGTGGCTGAACATGCTGAACTTATGAAACAACATCAGTCTCTTGTTCAAAAAACTATTCCATCACGTCGACCTGCCTCAAAACCAGTCAGGTTCATGGGATTAGAAGAAGATGGTAAATTGTTTGACCAAGCCTCCTCTGGCTCAGTCGACGTTCTTCAAGACCCTATCACAGATCCTATGAGAAAAACCGCACCGCCCACCACAACAGCCTGGAGCCTCTCATCTGACAAACTTAAGAAAGGCCTTTTTAAGCTTGTCGGCATGTCCCCACAACCCTCCACAACAAACGTCGCGGAATGCTTAAAGCCCGTTGATCAACCCACCAACGAAGCCCAGCCGTTTGGGACCGTAACAAGCCGACGCACAAGCTACGCTGCAAACATCGAGATGCTGGAATCTAAAGCCCCTATCCCACCTTCACGTCAACCCCGGAACGGTCCATACCGTAACATAAGCACGTCGTCAGCTTATGACACGTACTTTGACGCAAGTGAACAGTTTGACGCACAATCACGAAATATAAGCCAGATGTCTGGTCGCGAACCCAACAGCCTCCAACCACAACCTATTCAAAAGCACGCTGGAATGGCGAGGGGATATTTTGATGATCAGCTTGACCCGCAGTCACGCAGTATGAACAACTTTACCAGTCGTGACTCAAACAACCTACAACAACTCACCCAGAAACACTCTGGTATGGCAAGACTCAATGATGTACCTTATGAAGAAGAAGAAGATGTTCCCTTGGAATCCATGATGGAACCTCCTCCCCACGACCGCGCTCACATTGCGTTCGCAAATCTACCTTCCTTTCAACCCCAATTTACACTTCAAGACTCTCAACCGGAACATACCGTTAGCCCAACTAAACGCGAGAAATCTCGCAACTCACGCCCTAAAGAACAACAGCAGTATATCCCTCAAGACCCTTCACCCTTCTCAACGCCTTTCGCATTCAACACTACCCCAAACCAACCCGCTGTCTTTTCATCCCGCCAAGAGGAAGACCTCAAACCCTCTCTCTCAAACTGGGTTGAGGAGCAACGCAAAATCCGTCCCAAAAAACCACCTGCTCCGCTCCTTAGTCAAATCAGTCTCGTTTCTTCACCCATGGACGAAACAGAGGATCGCGAAGTCTTCAACGTGCCACCACCTCCCTCTCATCCGCCTCGTTTCGCCCGGCAAGTCTCGGGTGGAATGGTCGCCCCTCATCTGTGCGCCAGGCTTCACCGAAACGGAAGCCGGTTGACACGAGTTTTTTGAACTCTGGCCCGCATTTTAGTAGGGAGATGGTGGTGGGTGTTGCGATGGTTGGGGAAGCTGCTGCGGCAGTGGAGGTGAAGACGGGTGGGAAGAAGAGTAAAGCGCAGAAAGAGGTTAGACAAGATAGTGGGGTTGCAGGCTGTGATCATCATCAAGACGAAGAAGGAGGAAGGAGGAGAAGTTTACGTATGTTTTATCTGTATTAATTTATATCGGGATATTTTTTATTTACTTTTGTTAACTAGATGACGGACGTGACGCCTTGTCAAGAATGAAAATGGACAATGACTTTTTGGTGAAACAACTTGGATCACTTTATTCTGGAAGTGGAGGGTCTTCGGACAACACTTACGTTTCTTCCAGCAGGAAGAGTTGAACGATATTTTTTATTTCCATTCCTTTTGTTTGTCTTATTTCGTGTAGGTTTGACATATAAAAGAAAATTACCAACTTGCCTATTCCGTATAGTTCTTCCAATGGCGTTCGTGAAAATGTACCCACCCCTACTCACTTCACTTTTATGAGCTCCCAAATATATATTAATCATCAAGTACTCGCAGGCCTTCTTCCATAAGAGCGATGAAACTAACTTGTTTTTTTGGAGAACTTTTGTTTTGTAATCTGTCAAAACTTTAAATTAGTTACTCGAGCGTTGAGATTTTATAGTGAAAGCCGCAGTTTATTTTCCCATTAAAAGTGCATATCTGAAAGCACCGTAAAGAGAACAGACGGCAGCGAACTTTGATGTGGAATGGCCCCATTTCGTCAAATCAATAACTCTTATCACATCCGCAATCACGCCATTCTCAACAACATACTTTCTTTCGTCTACGAAAAAAAGCTGAAAAACTATAGCATCCCAAAAACACACTCCAGCGAAGAAAAAAAAAACAACAACATAGTCTGGCAAAACAGCAGCATAGAATATCAAAAATGCTTATGGTTGGAAATTCTCCAAAACACTGAAAAAAGCAACAGAGTGACTGCAAAAAAAAGAGAAGAAAAAAAAGGGTTCAAAAATGGAAGGTTTTAGGTTAATACTCTTCATGGAAGTAGAAAGAAAGACCTCAAAAAGTAAGTGAAGGAAAGAAAAGTTTTTTTAGATGAGCGAATTGCCAAAATAGTAAAAAGGGGAACTGGTAAAAAAAACTTGACAAAGAGATTGCTTTACGCTCGACAAATGAGAGAGACGGAAACCACAACATAAGAAACCAAATGAATGAAGGGGAAAAAGTAAAGTTCGCGGGGTGGGAATGTCCGGGTGAAAAAAAAATAGGTGACCCTATTCATCACGCCTGTTCTTAATTCTTCTCCTCTTCCCAGCCACCACATTCGTCTCGCCGTAAAGTGGTGAATTCTCGTCAAACGACGCAATCATTCTCACAGGTCGATTCCACACCCTGCTTAAACTCCAACAAGAAATCCTACACCAAAAAAAAATTATAAGCCAATGCGCAACAAAGAAAAAAAAAAGGGCAAAACAAAAAACAGAGGGGAAAGAAAACTCACATAGATATATCCGCTCCATTTCGGCTTCTCCTGCTTCTCTTTTGCAGAAGTCCCCACCGTCAAATCCGCAACACTCCCCGCAAGATCCTGCGCCTTGGAATTATCCTCATCGATCCTCTTCTGCGGTTTCACAATGGTCGCAGCCCTCGGAATCCCAATACGTGTGATAGGTTGGAGTTTCAGCCCCGCACCATCATGTTTTCGGTGTCGCTGCTGATGTTGAAATCAGCAATCAGTTTTTTCATCCATTTCCATGATGAGAGACGCCCAGGTCAGGCGCCATTGCTTTTCTGCGTCGTTTTGGATCTAGGAATGGTGAGTGGGTGGCATGGGATGGGGACTGTTTTACCATTGCAAAGGTGTTGTTTTAACATGGCGATGAAGACGTTGAGGAGGAGGATGGTGATGGTGAGAACGGCAATCTATACAATGTATAATTAAGAATTGATGGAGATTGAATAAATTCAACATATTTATCGATACTTTACCATGAACAAAATAAGCGTCAACGTCGGAACGTTCGTATCTCTAAGGTCATCTACGCAAAGAACAGTCAATAAACATCCAAACAGAAAAAAAAGAAAAAAAAAGGAAAAAGCAAACCGCAACTCACCATAACTGTTCTGTCCAAACACAAACCTAATCCCCAAACAAACCCTCCACCCAGCCAATGCCAATCGTTCAAACCAGGGTTCGGGGAATCCCCACCCGTCCGTCTGGCGAAATCAGCGAGGGGCGCGATCTGGAGGTACAGCGCTTCGAGAATCCAATGACAAACACAGAGATGAGGGCACAAACCAGATCAAGTCGGTGGTGACGATACGGAAAAAGATGACAACGAGGGGTCCGAGTTACGATTGCCTTTGGAGAAATAGAGGAGGGAGATCCAGCTTAAGCATGTTTGAGTTAGCGTTTTATGGAACACGAAAGATAGAGGATAATTTAAACCAAAAGTAAAAAGATGATAGAAATCTAAGGGGACTAAAGAGGTCTACAGCAAAATGAAAAAATCAACTCACCCAAAGATAGCCGCAGCACCCAACAAAGTATTCTCCACAATATCCGACCAGCTGTACGTAAAACTCTAAACACAACCACAGCCACAAACACTGAGATATTCATCCACTGAAACAAATTCTCCAACGACCCAAACCCGCTGAAATATTTCGCCTTGGACGACGAAAATCTCAACACCCTCTCTAATCACACTCGCAAGGTTGGCTAAAATCAACGCCACCTCTACAAAGAATCGAATGATGGGACTGGAGATCTGTAGCAGTTGGGTGTTTCAACGGTAAGGTCCTCAAGGACAGTGTTGTTGACGGGTTCACAGACGGTGAAGTTAAAATAGTTGAGACGGTTAGGGCGGTCCACGCGGTAGACGTTGTCGGGCTTATCGTAGAACTGGGCGTTGTTGGGAGGAGACCAATGGCAACCGAGAGAAGGACAAGGTAAAGAACGAGACGATGAAACGGAGGAAGATACGGTTTCCATAGAGAGTCCATTTGGCTTCCAAGAGTTTAAGGAAAATGGGAAGATTGATCATTTTAATGTCCTTTAAAAAGGAAAAATAAGTTAGTTAACTAATATAGGCGGAGAGATAACAAGGAATGTATGTTTCGTACCTTGTTCTTGTAGCAACTTCAAGACCACCCCTAACGTGGTTCATGGTTTCCTTCTCGACAAAGGTATCAACCTCTGACAAACAATGCCTCTCTGCCTGATAGGACCAAACTCCCACTGAGTCTGAGCTCTAAACTTGAGTAAAGCCTGCACCATCTCCACCTTCCCATTCTGCACAGCGACAACAACGGCGTCAACCCCTCACTGTTTGCCAAGCTATCATCCGCCTTTAACATGAGGTCATCCAAATAAAGCTCCCGATCGGCTTCATCAAGATTATTGAATTCCTGTTGCGACCGAACCTCGAATTTCATCTTGGCAAGGTAATAGTACATTTGCGAGACATGGGGTTTAGCGCTCTTCTTTTCATCGCTCTCCTCTTCTTCGTCTTCGGCAAGCGTATGTCGCCGTATCGGTGGACGAGGCGAAAAAGACTTTGGAGGCGTGGACCAGATTTCTTCTTCGTTGGTGACGATGGTGTGTTTACCGTTATCGTCGACTATACGTGTGCGGATGATATCTCGTGGTGTCAGGGCTGTAACTGCCCCACCAAGCGAGAACGTGGAGGACGTTGTTGCCGAGATGGTCAGTGATTTAGGGTCAACACCGACCTCGTTGATGAGGTAACTGACGATGCGGTAGTGGTTGAGACAGGCTGCAAAGGAGAGGACGGTTTCTCCCATCTAAAATATAAATGTTAGACGATATGAAAAAAAGTTTGAGGATGGGGGGCTTACGTAGAGAGGTCCGTCTTGTCTAAAGAAGGATCGACGGCTCTGCAGGTGTGGACGTCGGCTCCAACTTTAATAAGCCTCTTAAGCATGGTAGGATCGTCTCCATATACAACAACGGCAATATGTGCGGATGCTCTCCCCAGTATCGCTTGCCCTCGTAAACCAGGTTGACTAGATAAACGTAAAATCAGTCCATGGCGCCAAAGAGTTAAAAACAAGTCTTCCAGTCCTAGTCCTGCGAGCACCTGGAGGCAAAAAAAGATGACCTTGTAAAAAAAAAGAAAGACATACCAGCTCATGAATAATGTCCTTTTGCTCAAGGAGATAGTCGACAATATCTGTCATTTTACGAAGAAGAGCAAACTGCAAAACCGTCTCCCCTTCAAAAGCGTTCAAGAAGGATATGATGACCATAAGTCCTCCTAAACTCATCCTTATACATCTTGACATGTTTCCGCCAACTGCACATGATCGGGTGATGATTTCTCATGATGGTCCAGATGGACAACTTGTTCCCCCAATTTCTCCTCATGATAGCATCTTCATCCCGAAGTTGGATGGCAGGATCTTGCACCTTGATCCCAACCTTACTCCCATCAGAAGTAATGATCGATACGAATGATTTAACAAAACCCATAGCGTTCTGAATGAAGGAAGGACGCTTTGGTTTAAGACTGAGGGCCCATGTATCGTAGAGTTCGAGGGTTGTTTGGTGTTGGTTGAGGAGGGGGGCGTCGATGTGAATGGCTGTGTAGGTGGCAGCCAAGGGAGATGAGGGACGGGGATGAGTTGGAGTAGGTGATGAGGGAGGAGGAGTTCGTCGTTGAGGCATGTACTGGAGGTGGTGATTCTGGTTAGCAGTACCGGGAGCAAGGCCTGTTGATGATGCCTGTACTGATGCAGGAGGTGGAGGTGGTGTGTTGTCAGGCATGACGGACGTCATTCACTCCCCCTCTGGATACTATAAATATGAAAAAGGACGTTTTCCCACACTATAATAAAATAGTAATATTTACTCGAACACCAGGGACTTTGCAACAGTATCAGTAATAAAGTAATCAATCAAAAATGAAAAGAAAAAAATATTAGTTCATTAATTATTAATTATTATCTATGTATGCAATTAATTAATTAATTAGTATCGAAATGGCGAGGCGTCCTTGGTTATTCGTGTAACCATATCTGAGTGATACAATGAATGTGTTTGAAATAAAAATAAAAATAAAAATCTTTTTTTGGTCTCTCATAGAGGACGGCTTGTCAGTTCCCTCTCAATTCCAAAAAAAAAAAAAAGGAAAAGAAAGAAAAGATGACGGCTCATATTTTGTCAACCTCATCTCAGTCATCCCCTTTCCTATTCATAACAGCATAAGATAAAATGAAAAAAACCCAACTCCAACGAGACGACGGACATGAATCACTAAAATAAGAAAGCAGCCATTATTCTTAGTAAAAACAGGCTCTGGTGAGATTGCACCTTCCCTCTCTGATCTTTGGAAATATGATTTGGATTGAGACCAAGGTACTGATAGCTTTTGTGGGTTCAAAGTTATATACTCAGCGGTATTGGTGGTGGCGAGCGCCTTGAATAAATTGCGTATGTATGCGAGAAACCCCTTCCTTCTGTGAATGGTGCACGTCCATCCATTATAAAGGTGTAGTTGTAAATTTCCTGGCAGTTCCAAATTTTTGCAGACAACAATGAAACGTGTCAATTTAACAAACGAAAAGACCCTTTTTTTATAAAATGCAAGACCATGAACCTTTATGTATCTGTCACAATGCACAAAAACCAGGAAAGTTGTGAAGGGGATGCGTTTCCGAAAAGAAAAAAAACCGAAAATGAGTAAAGGCGTGTTGGGCAAAGAACTTAAATGCACGATACAAAAAAGAAGAAAAAGAGAAAGGGAAGGTAGAAGAAAGGCGGGTGTTGATTTCACTGATTTCACATCATCACACCCATCACCAAAAACCCGACCAAACCCGCGACGCCCCACTCCACGCGTCCCGCACTCGAAAGCACCACAATATCATTGTTCGGGGCCGCGTTGGCGTTGGCGGCATTCGCTCCAGCCGTGCTAACGGCGGCGGATGACGGAAGGGGTGCGCCTGTCGGGATGTAAGCGTATGAATCGTCATCGTCGTCATCGTTGTCATCGGTGATGGTCGCGACACTGCCATTGGGGGAGGGAGCTGCGACGGGGACGTTGTTGTTCCACGCTTTAGGAGAGGGGGAGGCGATGACGCCTGGGTTGATAGGGGCGGCGGGGACGATGGGGTTAGCGTTTATAGGAGCGGCAGGGGCGGCGGGGACGGCGTTGATAGGGGCGGCGGGGGCAGCGGGGACGGCGTTGATAGGGGCAGCAGGGGCGGCGGGGGCAGCGGGGGCGGGAGCTGGGTTGACGGCTGGAGCGATTTCAATGTCGGGGAAGGTGGGGAATTGCGGGTTCTGGACGGGCTTTGGGGAGACGGGAGGGGAGGCAGGGGGTGCTGCTGGGGCCGGAGCCATGGGAGGTGTAGCGGGAGCAGGAGCCATGGGAGGTGTAGCAGGAGCAGGAGCCATGGGAGGTGTAGCAGGAGCAGGAGCCATTGGAGGTGTAGCAGGGGCCATGGGAGGCGTAGCCGGAGCAGGGGCCATGTGAGTGTTCATGGGGGTGGCAGCAGCAGCAGCCGCGGTGGAGGTCATACCATGCTTGTTCTTATGGGGTTTAGCCGTAGGCATAGGCATTGAGGGGGACGGAGTCGGGGGCATTGGAGTTTGAGCTGCGGGGGCGACGACGGTGACGGGGCTAGTCGTGATCATGATGGTCTTCTTCTTCTTGGGCTTGGTGGGGGTTGTTGAACGACGGGTTGTGGTTGAGTAACGACTGGGGCGACGACAGGGACGTAAGGACGTTGAGAGGGTTTTTGGACGACCACGGGAGGTTTTTGGTGAACAGGGGAAGGTTTTTGGACGACAGGGGGTTGAACTATGACCGGCACAGGCTTGTTGATGGGTTTCTGGGGGGCCGGGGCGGGTGATACTACGACGGGGCGTGTTGGAGGAGGAGCGGGAGCAGGTGCGACCACGACGGGAGGGGGTGCGGGAGCAGGTGCGACCACAACGGGAGGGGTGGTGCGGGTGCTACGATGACGGGAGCGTTGACGGGAGGAGGTGGGGCTTGAGGAGCAGGAGGAGCAGGTGGAGGAGGAGGAGGGGGCAGCAGCACCGCCGATCACAGCAATATCAGAACAACCAAGATAGAAACCTCCATCCTCGTTACTACCCCACAGCCACTTCAAAACAGCCTGATTCGAAGTCTGTCCGGCGGGAAGGGTGACGGTGAAAGTAGCGAGGTCATTGTTGATGCCACGAGCGAGTTCAACGAATGGAGTTCCAGTACCGTATTGGATGGAGATGAAAACTCCAGGATCTGAGGCATGGTCTATAGTGACGTCCCAGTCGACTTTGAGGGCGGATCCAGCTTGAACTGTTTTTGACGACACGTCCAGGAGGAAAAATGTCGCAGTCTGGGAATCCAGGATCAGGGAATGCTTTTGTAATGTTGCCAATGTATTTAATTCCAATTCCTTCTGCCATGCCCGTCCTTGCGGCTGTTAAAGATGAAAAGTGTTAATTAAATCCTTACTTCGTATCCATATTATAATGAACTAATTTAATTTATACATACTTGGCTCTGTTAAGATGGCATGAGCATCAACCAATGTTGAGAGAAACGAAAGCGCAGCAATGAAAGAAGCAGTCGAAGTGAACATCATCTTGTCCAAAAGTATAGGATTTGGAGGTCAATGGAATGGGATGCCGTATGCAAGTAGAAGTATATATGTCAGCTCGTCCTTCTGTAGGTTTATAATCTTGGATGTTTGGAGTGAATTGTGAGATGTATGTCGATTACAGATGGTGAGGTTGATGAAAGATGTAAAGTATCGATGACGGCTTCTTGGATGGATTGAGTGACGTTTGATGGGGTATGTAGAATGCAGAGTGCAGAAAGAGAGAGGGGAATGCTGTATTGGGGTTTGTTTAAATGATTTTTGAGTTGTTGGTGGTTTGTTATTAGACAGTAAACGGCTGAGGTAAATAAAAATCCTTATTTGTGTAACGAGTCTCAGGTGTGAAACCGCACAACGAACGGCTAACGTAGTACCAAATGGGTTTTGCGGTAGTGTAGTACAATAGTATACATTTATGAAAATTGCTTTTTTGAGAGGTTCCACACATATATTAAATAGTAACCTATCAAATCAATGGTGGTAATTAATTGATTAATTATTGAAATTGAATATTATCTGCTTTATTATTATTTATAATTTACAACGAATAAGGAAAACATCCACAGCACTAAAAAGCTCACAACATTAATAATTATAAATCTATATTTACCTATACCTAAATAAATATTATTTACAACCATCAACTCTCACTACTCCACCATCTACAGAGCAGGAAGGAAACATGTTAACGTCAACTCTCGTCGCATGCGCTGCTGCTGCTGTCGTCTGTCTACAAGGGATGCATGTCAATGCTGCTCCTGCTCCTGCTCCCATTCCTGCTCCCATGCCGGCTGCTCTCAACCATAACAACAACAACATGAACCATCTTGAAAAGAGACAGATCATTAGGACTCTATCAAGCATTCTCGGTGCTGTGGTGTCAAACACTGTTAATTCTCCTCGTACTTCTGCTCCCGCTGCCACCTCTCCTTCATTTCCTCCGGTGCAGACTGGGATTGAAATTACTGTTGAGACTGCGCCTGTTGATGCACCTGTAACCACGGCTCTAATTCCTGCTGTGAGTATTAAGCTTTCTTCTCCTTTTATTACAATCTCGTTCATTCCATTCCGTTTCATTTTCGTCAAAACGTATGGAGGGAGTTGGGGGCGACCAGCATATATATAAACTGTCTGTCACTCATACAAAGACCTCATACTCTATTGAAATGGACCAACCTACATACTCTCTCTCTCTTCGATACTTCGCTTCATCCATCCATCCCTCCACCTCCTCCCCTTTGCTCTTTGATTCACCTTCCTCACAAAACACGCTAAGCTGGCTGGCCACCCTTGTCGTTTCATCCTGAAACCTAAATTTCAGTTGCCCTTTTTCTTGACAATTCTCGTGATCTGACAAACTCTTCACAGCAAACAATTGACGCGCCAGTAGACGCAGTCACCTCAGCGCCCCAAGGCATCCTCACATCCCAACCACGCACAACTCTCATCAACAACAACAACAACCCCCAAACTACTTCAGGAACCTCCGCCACCGACACCTCCGACGCCTCAAACCCTTCCTCCCAGAACACCCAAGGCGCCAGCTCCGACTCTGCCCTGTCTAAAGGCTATGTCATCGCCCTCTGCATCATCGCGGCCTCCGCCTTGGGCCTCGTCGTCGCCTCCTGGATCTTCCGCAAAACTCTCTGTCGCGCCTCTCGCGACTTCCAATCCCGTCGTTTTGGCACCGTCGCCCGTCCCAACTCCCCAACAAAAAAGGGCGCATCACCGTTATCCCGTGAACTCGACGATGATGATATCTTTGGTGGGAGGCTGGAGAAACGGAGACTTGCCCAAGAAGCCGCTGCTAACAATGCTGCCATGGCTGTTCCTGTTGGTGCTGTTTCGTCCATGTCGGTCACAGGTGCGCCACCACCACGATCGCCTACACCTTTGGATGGACAGCAGATGATGTATTATGGGAATGGTGGGGAGATGTATCCTGCTGCTCATATTCCAGGGCATGGGCCTCCGCCTTCACAAGTTGGGATGTATGCGCAACCACAGCCACAGCAGTATATGGGTTACCCAAGCCATTAACTTCCACTCTATTACTTCAAATATTCCGGCCCAAGGCAACCTGTAATTGTCTGTCCCTCCATTTACCATTTCTCTTAGCTGTTCTTTCCATCACAAAATTATTTCATTATTCCTTTTATGCATTTTTATGTGAGGAATCTGAACGAGACCCTGTCTATCATGGTTTTGTTTATTTCCCCAACATTTGACTTTCATTGTTATCCTTTTCCTTGCAATACGGTTTCCCATACCACCCCTTCACCCATTCTCTTGCTTATTTCATGTTGTTTACCGTTCATTAATATCATACCTTTACCTTTTCCGTCTGTTTGGTTGCAATGTATGATGTAACAAGAAATATATTTAAGATAAACCATTTCATTGAAATAAAAACTTACCTGTGCTTGTTATTACATCACAAAGTTTTTAAGAAATTTATCAGTTAAATACTATTCATCATGTGGCGTGGTTTACTGGATATTTCATTGAAAGTTTGAGAGGATACTGACCGACACCCTTGCTAAAGGGATAAGAGTATAAATACCTCATGGCCCTAAACATCTAAACGTTTTATTTAGACGTTTTATTTATTCATTTCAACGCATACCATCCAACATTGCTACTACATCTATTTTTTTTTTGACTGTGTTTATTTCTGCTTAATTGTTGTAAAGTGCAGTATTCAGGAAAGAGGATATCGACTGCTCCCGTTAGATACGAAATATATCATAATTTATAGTATCGAGTAAGAGACCTTCCTGAATCAAACTTAACTACTTTTTTCTCCAAACATCACCACAGAAAAAAATCAAACATATGTGAGTTTGATTTGAATTATTTACTTGGAAAAAGGGCAAAATGACTGCATGCAATTCAACTTTTCAAAGGGAGAAAACAAATGTGGGTTTTCAGTTTCTTTTAAAACAGACAAGCAATGATCAAAACACAACAGAAAAAACCCATTCTTTTCCATGTCATTACCCAACTTTGACATTTAATCACCCCAGCTCAACTGCTTTTCCCCTTCGCCAACATCGCAAAGTCATACACAATCACCGTCAAAGCCAACCCAAACGTAATCACAAAACAAATCATCGCTGCGGTCCTTGGTCTCACATACTTCATCGCCCAACTTGGTACAGCTGTAAACCTCGGCAACCCATCATCCTCCTCATCCTCATATCCTTGCACTGTCACCTCCCCATTCGTCAACGACCCCCCACCAAGGAAACTCGATCGAGGTTGTCCATCCACATAATCAATACTCGGCGTGTCCGATGGATGCACTTTGCGCGATATAAAACTCCCTTGCGACATTTTCCGATCAGACGTGGGGACGTGTTGGTATGCGTGAACATGGCGGATCCCTGTAACGACTCTGACGCTAAATTATTCGTACTCCCACCACTGCCATTCAACGCAAAGCTACTTGCCCCACCCCCAAAACTCGGTCGTCGATTCCTCGCTCCAGCACCTCCAGGGATCCCCAAAATTGATCCAGCAAGATTCATATGACTGCCCCCAAGATGTGGGTTACTTCCTTTCTGTCGAACATGTAAACTCGACTTGTTGTCCAAAAATCCCCATATCAAGAATCTTGGCGCCTCCGCGGCGTGATTGGAGGGAGGCTTTGGATCCGTCGACGCCCGTGGAGACGATGGGGAGCGTGATTTGGGGTTGCGCGCGGATCATGGGACCGGTGGCTATGCCCGATTTTTCGGCTTTTCAATGAGCTGGCGAAGGGATCGTAGCGGCGGGTGCCGAGACGCGTGAGGTCGGCGTGGGGAAGGTGGTAGACCTGTGCATTGATATGAAAAATAATAAAATGTATGGATTAGAATTGAAAAAAAAGATATATCACTCCCACTGAGAAAGAACAGGAAATTTGAAAAGTGGTAGCTTTCACAATAAAGGACTTCCACCACAAAAAACTTAAATTGTGCCTTTCATCACTAGACAACCCGTAAAAACGAAGATACGTGCACTATCCCTCTTCCAGAAACTCACATAATCAAAATCGTCATCCCTATTCGCGCGTTTCTTCACCCCTCCATCAATATCCAAATTCTCCAACTCATCCAAAACACTCTGCTGCATCACCAGATTTCGTTATCCAAAAAAATGAAAATTAAAAACGGCGCCACGAAATTACACAGGCTCTGAAAAATCAGACTACTCCAGCTTGTGAACGTGCCAATAAATGGACCCGTTTGAAAAGGGATGCAGATGAGGATCGGAAAAATTGTCGACCAGAAAGTCGCCCAGTCTAATATATGGGGTTAATAAAGGGTTGTATTGCGGGTTACCTTTGCTGCAAAGACGGGAGGTGACGAGGTTAAGTTTGACAACGATGAAGGAGACGGGGATGGATGTCAATAGGATTCTTGAATGAAAGGAAGGTTAGATGTCCACTATGTGAGAGAATTTTTTTGGTTTACGACGCAGGATGAGTAGAGCACATGTATACTCACAAAATTGGGTATGTTAAACTGATGACTCTAACAAGCCCCCCGGATGCTCCAGATGTAAAGATCAGACTCATTGCAGAAAGCAAATCCGAGTTTTCTGGTAGATCAAACGCGAGTGCGCCTAAGGAAATATAGAAAGAAAAAATAGCCATGAGTTCACCACAAAAAACTCGAAACGTGCACATAAAACAAAACACAAAACATACTAAATATCCCTGTCATGCAATATATAGCACATGCCAAATACACTGACGCCCATATTGTCTTATGTATCGAAACTTTAGGATGCTAGGAATGAAGGGGTTAGATGAATCAAAAAAACCTTACATACCTTTGTGTTGATCCATGATGGGACCGTATTCGCGATCGTGAAATTAAACAAGACCTGTCCGATCACAGCCGTTGGAGCCGACGACAACGACGACCCAATAGGCGGAAGGTTCGACGGAATAACTCCGTGCACCAACGCCAATGCCGCCCAGCACACCACCACAAAGATCATATACATCAACGATACTAAAGGAAAAAAAAAATGTCACAAAGAAATTACCAACGATAACATTACCCCATTGAAAAATCATATTGTCGTCAAGGTTGAGATTCAACATTGGTATCATGATGGATGAAAACACCTGCGAGGTTTTAGCGTGCAACTTCAAGGAATCCGGTGTTTACCAATCCACCTCCTGTGATCAACATGTAGTTGTTTCCAAATGGTGAACTCTCGCCAGACGTTTTTGTAACGCAAAAAAAGCCGCTAATGGGACTAAACCCGAATCCACACGTTCTCCCAAACGATGACAATAAGAACGTATCAAAGTTCTAAAGTGTGTGAATACTTCTGTGAACCCATGTTTTTCTCTTTTACCTGAACTGCACTGACGACCGATGCAATGTTGAAGGATTGGAGAGACCCGTACTGAACATTAAGAAACCACCAAGAGAATAAAACTTACAAAACAATATGCATGAGGTAATACCACCTCTTCCCATAAAAATGATGTACTAACACCGTAAACTCCACGTTTCTCTACATCGCAGATCAATAACGCTTCCCCGAAAATTATAAATCTTCATACCTGAAAATGCTTATTCCCCGGAAAATACGTCATAGCCTCAATGAGAAACAATGAACTCATACCCGACAGGAATGCTATAAAGATGAAAGCAATGGTCGGTCTACACATCTGTCAGATATGGAAAGACAGCCCACGTAGAGCATTTCACTCACAGGAACCATCCGGCGTTTTGAAAGAGATATGGGATTTGAATGACACCTGGAGGGGAGTTTTTGGGTTTAAGTAATTAAGTAAAGAATCAATTAAAAAAAGGGGGATGGACATACCAGGCCCTGTGATACTTCCAACGAGGAAACTAAGACCTCCTTGGAACCCACTGTGAAATTTCATTTAGCTTTATTTCTTCATCCATTCCATCCATGATCCTATTGATGTCAAAGAACATGCATCCCTAACATATGAATCTGCCGTCAATCCCTTCAATAATCAAAGCAAGCGTCCATATCACAACCACACCGTCTTTTTCACACTGAAACTGTAAAACACAATCCATCCATCACCCACTGCCAACCAACGCCTCAACTCACATGTTCTTTTTATATTCTTCAGCCATTCCTGCTGATTGTTATGGTACAAGTTCCCAGCTGAAGTTTGTCAAATATCCATCAACAAAAAACTACTGACAAATTTCTTTCAAGCTCATTTGCCCTGAAAAGATTGACATAGCCCAAAACGCTTCAAAAAACAACATCCAAAATTTAAAAAAAAAAACATGCAAGTAATTCTAATATCTCCCTTTTCATACATTCTCCGGCGTCACAGCACGCGACATTTCAGGAGAAACTACAGTCCCACCTCCCAAAACCCCTCTCCCAACCTTCCTCCGCGGCCCCCTCCCCTCCCAAGTGCAGCGCCGGCGCCCACCTCCCCCTCCTCCTCAATCACCTCCTCCACACTGAGCGCCGAACTCCCCGATGACGACAAAGACGTCATCGATGTCATATCAGCCATTTTTCTTGCTCGTTCTTGCCATTTCCGTCGTCGCTCATCACTGTCCTCATCCTTCTCCACAAACACGTCTTCAGCCACCGAAAGCTGTTTCGTCGTCGGTGTCGCCATCCATGATGGTTGACCGTCGATAGGCTCACCCCATCGTATCCACGTGGTGGCGGGGGAAGGGTGCCCGTCGGTGCTGCTATCAAAATCATCATCGTCGTCGTCGGTGGGTGGGGCGAGGTAAGCCGATGATCGACGATGCGATGGATATAGTAGAGGGTGAGGCAACGGTGCTGGTGGTGTCTTTGAAGACTCCGCGACGTCCGAAGCTTCCACTACAATCTCAATACTGCTACCTCCATTGCCTTCTAATCTTTTCGGCGTAGTATTTTCGGAAACGAATTCGGTCATAGAGATAGGGGAGAAGGGGGAAAGAGGGCTGAGGGCTGGAAGACCGTTGTTTGAGGAGAGTAAGGGGGATACCGTTGGCATAGACATAGACAGGTCTTGTCGCTTCATAGTGTTTGAAAACTCGCTTTGGTCCGCTGACGAATCCGGCATACCGTCAGTGGCATCCGCTAAAGAAAAGGTCAGTACTTATCAATTCGGACAGAAAATCATATTACTAACATGCAACGCTTGGAAGACTCTTCGTTCTTTTCTTAAATCCACCAACAACGCCAGTCATAGCCGACTGAAAACCTGTGGTGATCTTTTTGAATTTTTCTCGAATCTTGTCCATAAACAGTACATGGACGGCACTTGAAACCTCTTCTGCTGTGACGGAAAGAGGCATCCCAAATGTATTGTTGGGGTCTGTTTCTCGAAGCCATTGAGCTCGTTCATTGGCAGTCATATCCGCTGTTGTCCAAGGGTGAAGCTATTATATAAAAACCGATTGGTAAACAATCCACAAAACTATTTCATCGTCCATATAAACAATAATTGCCAACCTTTACTCCGTGTAATGTAATGCGAGTTTCAGGGTTCTTATCCAACAATCTTGTAATTAAATGCTTAAGCGAGTCATCAATTGCAGGCTCAGCAGGGAATTCCAAACTACCAAATTTTAGAAAGTATTCCTAAATGACTACAAAACAACTTACGGCTGCCTACAAATCACGTGAAACAACTCAAACTCCGTATCCGCAATAAAAGGCACCTTCCCATACACAAAACAAAACACCGAAACCCCCAACGCCCAAACATCAATAGCGCTTCCAGCCGCCATTATATTTGTCTCCTCGTTCAACGATTTTCGGGACTTGACCTTTCGATATTGCAATGGAATAGGCGGCGGTGGGACAGGTGGCGGTGAATATGGAGTAGTATCGTGGGGTTGTGAGTGGCGACGAAGGGGTTTTGGGGAGACGCCGTCGGGGTAGGAGTTTGAGGTGAATCCGCTAAGGAGGTGGAACTTCCGGCAAAGGCGGAACGACGACGAATTGGGGATCCAGCGGGAGTGGAGACAGTTCTCGAAACAGTAGGCGGTGTGGTGTTGGTATCTTCCAAAGCTTCGGTTCTATAGGACTTCGCATCTCCTTTCGTGTCAACAGACAATAATTCTTCACCATCTAAAGTTGCATGTTCTTTTCCGCCTGTCTGGTTTTTTCGAAATCCTTGAAACCACGTCAGACTCGACCTTCCTGTAGAGCTACTCTGCTCACTCATGGAGTCCCGTTGGGAAGGAGTCATTTGCACCAAATTCTCAACAAGCGTTTCTGTATCAGCAGGATCCCGACGAATTAAGTCAAGCTCTTCGAACTCTTCATCAGGTACCGCGCAAAGCTCTGGTGCAAAAAATGCAGGAGAACCAGCTGTTTTCGCCAACTCCAATTCATCACCCGACCGTTTTGCTCCTGTTGTTGTGTTATCCTGACGGCCACTTCCAACAAAAACTGAGACGCCAAAATCTGATATTTTCACACGCTTCTCGGCTGTCCACAACAGTTTGCTGGTTTTATGTCACGATGAACAATACCTTGGTGATGAACTTTGAAAAGGATCAGAATAAAAGGAATAGTAAAAGTGCTCACGGTATTCCAGGCCGCAAACAACATCCCTAAGAATCTTGCGAGTTTCGTCTACTGTGAGGCATGGCTTTGGGGGATCCGAGCGATCTTGCCATTTAATATCTCGTCCAGCAAGATACTCCAGAACTGCAGAGTAGTAAAGGGTAAGTAAGAAATGGAGATACGATCGAAAACTCACCAAGATAGATCTTTTCTGCATGAGGATCATCTATGACTTCTCTCAGTTTCACAACATGCGGATGATCAAGCTTCTTTAAAATAGCAATCTCCCTTTTAATTTTTTCAAGCTGCGGATTCGGAAGCTCCTCTCCGTTCTCTCCATTCGTAATTCGTTGAGATAGAGCAAGCCGATTTTGAAAACGCCTTCTGGCATGCTTCTCAACAATTTTTATAGCCTAGAGTATTTAATGAGCAATAATAGAACTAGGTGAATTTACCCATAAGTCCCCGGTTTCAGCGTCAACTGTAAGCTTCACCTTGCCATGAACACCCCTTCCAAGTTCCCTTAATGATCATGTACTTGTTGATCATCTTGTTGCCCGTTGATGGGTCGAAATCTCTTACGAGTTTCTGCGTCTCCTTTACTTCAGCATTTGATGTTGACGTTCTCCGAGAAGGGGACGTGGAAAGCAGGGAGTGGGCGCTTGAAGATGCCGACAATGGAGTTGATGAGCTGTGATTCCCCGACCTGATACTATCGCTTGACGGTATCCTGTTTGATAGCAGGCTGACATTTGAAAGAACTCGTGAGGGGCTCTGAGGTGCGGTTCCAAGAGGGTTCATGTTACCGCCAGAGCCTCTGCGTCCAGAAACACTGGGTAGTCTCTTCATGATGGAACCCATCGGTAATCCCGATGATGGGCTACTGGAGAAGAGTCGCGGTGATGGAGGAGGTTGAAACAGATTGGCGTTATCAGTTTTAAAGGTTGGAGAGATGGGGGGATCTCCCGCTTCAGGGGTTCTGTCCAAGTTATCATGTCTATCACTGTCATCGAAGGCCGATGCATCAATGGAGTCGTGAAGTGGTGAGATAGCCGGTGCTCTGTTCTTTGGTGACCGAATCTTGAGTGAAGCAAATCGAAACCCACTCTTATTCCCACTTGGGCTTATGGGTCTAGGATTGGAAGGTATTTGCACATCCAGCGACTTTCTTGCTTGCATTACCTCATTGACAGCCGGGTCGCCCTCAGGATGCAACTGGTTTGACGGATGGTGTGATTGCTGGGCATTTTGAACATGATGGGTCTTTCGACTGGCTCGCAGCATCGCAGCTATTCCCGAGGCAGGCCTCTCTGGTGACATGGACAATCGCGAATCTATCGCTGAAGGTGGCTTTGCGCCGTCCCCAGTGCCGCCCATGTTTTATGGAGCAAAACGATGTGGGGTCCACACCCAGTGGTCGCAAGCGTTTGGTTTTTTTGCAAACGGAAACTACAAAAATGGGTGAGTGGGGCAAATGGAGCCACTCATTAGGTCATCTGCCTCAAATATACTAAACAGGTACCTCTTACTTTCATCAGCCGAGCAAGAGCAAGACCAAAAGGCGTTGGGCTCGCAGGATTCATTGCAGCAAGAAGTACCTTCGTCACAGGGTCAGAGACCTTTCGCAGTTACAGCCGCGACTCTGTCCAGATCTGAGGACGGTACAAAACGGCGGCCATCACCTGATTCACTGGACTGGCTTGGACTCGCCCCACAACCCGCATCATATCCGAGACATTCACCCATCCCTGCCGCGCTTGCCTCGGCATTGACTCCTGCCATACCTGATCCCGTTCCCGCGCAGGAAACGCAGGTGCAAAAGTTTGGACGGCATGTGGTGACACTTTTCTTAATGCCGTTTGTGCAGGGTATGTTTTACGGACTTGGGGAGGGGGCTGCGAGAATCGTTCTGTTCAAGTATTGGGGAATTCAAGCTTTAGGGCCTGTTCAAAGACCTGTGAAGCAATTGGTGAAAAGGAAGGCCGCGTTGTCAAGAATGGTATATCATGGTTGAATGCATTTAGTGGGATGGGAAAAGCTTCCACGCAATGTCAAATGGAAGAAATGCAGAGTGGAGAAGGGAGGAAGGATGGCGATAAGGGGCGCACCTTTGCAGCGATAAGGGATGCCGGAGTAATCTGCATGAGCTCGTAGCAATAAATAAAAGCGAATTTATATATATAAATTTTGAACTTGAATGACTGAGGCGAAGATTGACTTACTGAGGCATCAAGGCCAGTGGAAGGAGTTACTGGAAGCTGCTCCAAAGCTACGGAAGAAGCTACCCGCGGGGTCAGGTTGGTGTTGACATCCATCAGCTCAAGAGCTATTGTGTGGAATAGGCAGATCGCTGATTTCGTCCTCTTACAGCCCTGGATATCGTCAGCACAGCCGAAGCCGAATTCAATTTGCTTTTGGAGGGCTTGCCTCCCTTTCCGCATGATCTTGAGCTTCTTGCAGACCTTGTCGACGGGTCACTCAACTCAGCCTTTCTCGATAGATCATTAGTGTCGAGCATTGAAACGACCCTTGATCCAATCTTGAAAGGGGACGAATCTTGGAGATTTGTGAGTGCAAAAGAGTGGACGGTAGAACTAATGGGTATCAGCAAGCTTCTGTTTTGAAGGCAAGGATAGACCTGGCATGCGGCGATTATGGAAAGACAATCGAGAGGTTGCAGGCAATCTCTGTTCCAGCCTCATACCGCGATCAGCAAGCTGCCGATTACAAGAGTGTGATGGTGGCTATGTATTTGTCGACCTTGGGTGCGTTCGAATTGCTGAAGAATATTAAATATGTGTAGGTAATGCGCACAAGTGGGCAAAGAATTATGATAGAGCGGCGGATTACTTCCAGCAGGCAAAGACTTCTTTACCTCAACCGCATAACATCCCTACTGCTCCCAGCGAACGACTGCGTTGGGCTGCAGAATCATACTATGGATTTGCATCCGTATCCGTTCTGACGTGAGCGCTTTATTTCACGAAGATGGCTAATGGAAGATTAGTAACAAAGATACCGCGGAAGTTATCGAGAGCTATTTGAAGTTTATGTCACCCTTTCCACACACATTCAAACCAACCCACCGCGCTGCCATACTAAGATTCAAGATGAGCCGGACCCTGCCCAATATTTCTATCGCAGTTAACCTATCCATCGCTGCTACTCCCTTCGCTTCCACAAACATTCTAAATCCTCTTTCTGGCGTTCCAAAGCTTTCAAAGTTTCCTCAATCTAGGAGTGGCCAGCATGAAACCATATCGGCGTTTGCTTCGGATTTAGAGATGTATGAGAAACTGGTTACGGATGTTCTTCCTTTCCCGAGGGGAGAAGACATTTCCGATGTTGAGAGGTTGCGGCATGAACGGGTAAAGGAGGCATACGACTGGTCGCTGTTATTGGAGATTGCATCGCTTACAGATGATCTCCCAGCAACTGTCATTGAAAGGCATACCCGTTTAATCGAAGTAAGTCTGCTTTTGTATATATCGTGGTTACGCTTCAATGGCGTCCGTGTAATTCGTTCTTTCTTACCCTCAAACCTTCCTTATGCAATAATTACGTGTGATACATCAACTGCCGGCTAACATTAACGCAGGTGCTTTACAGAGGCACGAAACACACGTACCAATCCTTGAGACTCTTGCGTTATCTTGCTCACACTTTTCTCTCTTTTATACTCAATGCGAGAGACAGTGTCTCCACTACTGAGAGAAAAGAAGCACTATCAGTCGTGAGATCCTATTCTTACCGATTTGAAAAGCGGCTGAATGAAACCCTTGAGCTTGAAAGAAAGAAGCTTGCAGATCGAGGACACGGTGCCATTGGAAATGTCACAGATGCGGCAGGGGATTACGAGGACGCTTTCGCGATACCTCCTTGCCTTATCGATGATGAGAATATGGCCGACGCTGTTGGGGTTCTTATCACTGGGTCTAAGATTGCGATGCTTTGCGCTTACGGTGACATTGATACGGTTTGACCTGTCATCTTTATTGAAGGCTTATCTTGTTTAGCTTCAGGATTCGGTGAGATATGCCGAGCTTGCAGTGACCATTATCCGCAATCACGGAACGTGGATTAATGCGGAAGATATTGGACTGGCAGCGCAAAGGGCCTTACAAAATCTAGCGTTAGCTTATGGAGAGCTTGCTCAGGAGGTGGTTACATCGGAAGAACGCCGGCATCTTCAAGCTTTAGCTATTCAGGCCTTTCGAGATGCGAAGCAAGCGATGTCTTCTGCGGAGCCTGCGGAGGATGGTTCCAGCTTACCGGACACTGATTCCTATGATCTTGATTATCAATTTGCGCTACAACTTTCGGAAATTGGCGAGGTTAGGGCCATTTTTTCTGCATTTAAACTTCCTTTTTTTGCTTTATAACTATGTGCTTGCGCTGACATATCATGATAGACTACTGAAGCGATAGAGCTTGCGAAGAGGGCCATTACCTCAAATCCGTCTCACTGCTCGTCTTGGAACTTGTTGGCATTGTTGCTTACGTCGAGAAAAGATTTCCTGAACGCATTGCAGGTTTGCGATGCTGGATGGAAGGAAACTCTCGCAAGCAAGCTTCGCACAAAGTCAGGGGCCGAAAGTGAGGACATTCAATTTTCCTGGGATTCTATTGATGCTGAAACTAAAGAAGAAATGATGAAGTAGGTTTTCATATAAGGTTTTGATGAAGTTGAGCTTTGCCTGGTTTTAATTATTTTTTTATTTTAGCTTTAAGATTACTCAGTTGTCGATAGAGCTATTTAAACTTGGACCAAAGCCGGCACTCGATAGTCTCCATTCCTTATTCGTGTTATTTCGAAAATGTTTTGGAAACTTAACGGCCTCGGAATCGGATCCCAGTAGTGACAGTGTTTATCGGCAAAGCATGGACGTTAATGGTGGTCGTCAAACACCTTCTATCGCCAACAGTATGCCGGGAATAAACATTCCACGTCCGCATTCCAGAGGCTCCACGGGGGGATCATCAATAAGCCCTTTCCAATTTTCTCCGTATTCATTCAAAGTCTACCACCTTCAAATCAACCTTTGGTTGATTGCCTCTTCCTTGTACCGAATTCTGGGACGCTATGATGAGGCAAGGAGCGCTGTTGATCAGGCGGAAACACTCGCAGATTCTCTAGTTAAGATAGAAACCCGGATTAGAGAGTCACCATCTCGCATTTTTCTTAAGGAACCGCCTTTGGCCTTCTTTTCTCCTGCACAGAAGAAAAACAGAGGGCAGAAGAAACCGCTTATCGCTATGCCTAAAGAGTCTTCCGTTCGGTGGGCGATTTTAGAAAGCAGTTTTTAGACGGGTGATTGCAGATATATTGTTTGAGGTATGTTCACAATCTGCTTGAATTGCTCTTGCTTATTGTTTTGTTTTGCTGTCGTGAACAGACGTTCATGATTAAAGACGCCAAATATCGAGCTTCATCGAAGTCACCCGTAAAGTCAAGACATTCGAAGTACGTTCCCGACAATCTGACCGAAAAGGATCTCAAGAAGGTGCTAACGAGCAATGGCAGTGTCGTTCTTCCCTTTGGTCGATCTGCACGTAGACTCTCCACTGTCACGGTTGCAAAATCAATCGCAAGTGCTATGTCTTCCATGGCCAACTCTCCTATGGCAGGAACCCCTGAATCACCCTTCCCTACATCCAATTCGTCGACGGCGAAGCCACCACCCGGGGCCCTCGTTAGCCTCATCAATGATTTCCTTCTCATCTCTAACGTTGACGATCAACATATGGCCACGAGGGTGCACCTTGCATCTTTGTATAAGGAGGCTGGAGATATCTCTCTTGCTGAGTACTGGTACGAGAGAGCCTGCAAAAGATCGAAGGCACGTGGCGCAAGCGGAGGCTGCCTTGGTGTTGCATCGGTTTATGGTGGTTCAACGAGTCACTGGGGTTGGGAGAGCTGGGCAGGGTTTGGTCAACTTCTGAAAGAAACAGAGAGGTTTGATCAGGCACGAGAATGCCTTTTCTTTGCGATCAAGCTTGAAAGGGTGAGCCCTATTAGAGGATTTGACTGCCTCAACCGTGTTGTTTTTATGTAGTTTCACTTTCTTATTATGTTGTTTTTCTTTCTCTCATTCCATACATTCTGATGGCTCTCTGAAGCTCCTATATTTTGATTTTGTCTCTCCAAGTTTTTGCAGAATGTGTGAAGGGTATAATATAGATCGATACTATAACAAACGTCTGCAATTTACAGATTCTTGAGCTTTCCGGTTATACTGTCCACTACTGAGGCTAATCCAGGTCCGATAGCCACGACGGTGAGGGATCCTGGATCAATCTGCGTTCTTCCCTGATCTTCAATGTATTCCGCGATTAGGCCGGCGTTTTCCGCGGCTTCACAAAGAGCTAACAGCTCATCTTGACCAGAGCATCTTTTGATTTGAATACGGGGAACCCTCAGATTGCCACAGAGCCAACGACTACGAGAATTGTAAATGATGTGTCAAAGGTGCAAGTACAATACCTCCGGATCCTCTTCATATGCTGTCATGGATACTGGCAATTAAAAAAAAAAAACAAAAACATGCATGCATGCATGAATACATAAATCCACTATATCTAGAAAGCAGCTAGCTACCTGCCAAAACTCCGTGACTCGCCTGAGCTGCCATCTTTCCCTTGGTCATAGGCAAATCCACTCTATAAAAAGCCATTAAAACTCAATTCCCGGTAACAGGAACAATATGTTGTGTGCGTGGACGCGGGGACGAGGAAAAGGAAAAAAAAAACAAACAAGCGAAGTCGTAAACAGAGCTGTGGATTTAGAATAAAAATAAAGAGCTTCACCTTATCGCACATACGACTTTGTAATTGGTCTCCAAAGAATCATTGTGCTCTTCGCCGTCTAATTCAGGATCAAGTGGGGGTTCCTCTTTCTTTGGTGTTGGTTCTTCAACGGGCTTCAATTCAGGTTTCGATTTCAGTTCCTTCGAGAGGGCCTCATACGCTTTCTTTGAGCGCTGGTAATCAAGGTAGAAGGATGTGCATGCGCCAAGAAAGAGTCCAAAGCATATGCTTTGAAGAAGATGACCTCCAGTGAAGTTGCCAACAGCCATCAGTCTAACCAACTGAGCTAGTGGAGCAAGAGGGAAATGGCTGCGCCCAGGATTAAACTCAGTATTTAATAATGACAACTTTTCTTTAACTTAACCTCATAACCAAAATCATCAACGAGGTTCTTTATTTTATTAACGTGGATCAAGCCTTCGGCAATGCTAAATTAACATTAAGCTTCGATCTTTAAGTTCCTGAGGTAGAAGCTTAGCTCAGCCTCAATAGCCTTGACAATGTTCTCAGACTTGCGCCATCCGTGGCCTTCTCCAGCGTAGAGCTGTAAAGACAGTGTTAGCATGGATTGTATTATAGAGACGCATAAGATATTTTTTAAAAAAAAAAAAAACTTTACCTTCATACTCAACAACGCCGCCGCGCTTCTTGATGGCCTCCACAATAAGCTCAGCCTGGTTGGGGGGAACCACCTACAAAATGCATCCGACGAGGATAAAAGGAAACGAAACGTAAGACCAAAAAAGGAATAAAACCGTTAAAAAAGTCGCAAGAACCATCGCTGTGCACATCAATTCACGTGTAAAAAGAAAAGAAACGGACAACAAAAAGATATAAAAAAAGGACATCTTTTTGAAAAACCGGAAAAGGAACGCGCTTTTCTACCTTATCCTCATCTCCCTGTTGCACAAGAAGTGCAGCGGAAATGTTTCCGGCACTGTGAATCGGGGACCTTTTAATGTACACATCTTCAATCGCAGAAACGCTTCCACCCATCAAGATGTCAATGTACGAGACTAAATCGATAAACTGGAGTAAGTATTTCCCAAAAAGAATTATCGCCCTCTCACCTCAAACTTGTGAGTGAGTTTGGCAAGACTGACGAGATCGCAGATACCGTAACGGCTGTTACCCGCAGCAAACACGTCGGGACGGAACGCAAGGGCTGCAAGAACGGTAAATCCGCCTACGACAAAAGACTGTCAATTTTTGATGGAAACATTATGAAAACATGCTAGTTTTCTCACCCGCAGAACCTCCAGCAATGCACAACTTCTTAGGGTCAGCAAGCCCAACCTTCGCCATATGAAGTGCCGCATTACAAACATCGTTTCACGTCAACGATACCCCAATTTCCGTTCAAACGGTCCCTGTATAGTATAATGAGTAAGAATAAACTATTGCGGGTAAATGGCCGAAAACAATTTTACCTGTAATCCCTTCCAAAACCAGAAGATCCAGAGTAGTTGACGTCCTAGAATGGCGAATCCACGCGAAGTCCAGTATTGGATACTGGGTGCAAGGACAGTGGGGCTGGAAGCCGTAGGACCTCCATGGCACAACACCACAAGAGGTGGCTGGTCTCCTTGGGGAGCAGCAAAGTTCGGGTTCTTGGGGCATAGCTACGACAAATATAAGACTATGACTTTCCTTAAGTCAAAATGATCAACTTACTAGTTAGCGTAGACGGGGTACTCGGGGGTTGGGATCTCCATAACCTGAGCCGGAGAAAGGAATCCCTCCTCAATGTTGACCTGCGAGCAACCTTGATGGTCTTCACCGCCTTACTCTTAATGTCCAATGAAAAAAGAGAAGTGGTTTTGACCAGAAGATCCGGCGTAGACGTAAATTACATCCCTGACAACAACAAGAGATCCAACAACATAATCGGAGACAAGGGTCTCTATAGACTTGGTTGCAGGATTAATGATCGAGATCTTGCTGGCACCCGACTCGGTGTGGGCGGTGACAATCTGGCCATCCGTCGTGAAATCGTAGCTGATGCTATAGATATTGCGTCAGCCTCGCATCCAGAAAACTAAAACTCGAGAGTAACCTACGCGCCAAGAGTCCAGTCAGGGGAACTGAAATCACCAACAAACGGTGCTTTCAAAACAGCCTCAGAAGCTCCAGCAGTAACATTGTATTGGTAAATGTTGCTATAAACCTTTTAGAACATATTTCTGAGAAACTTCCCACTAGTAGCCAGTCTTATCGCAGCAATAGAACAAGACGTCATCTGAAGCCCATCGAGGCTGCGACACACTTCCGGTAGTCTCGATATAGTGTTTCTCAGTGACCTTGCGAGCCACAGGATCCCACTTTGCGAAAACCAAGTCGGACTTGGTCCCTAATCAAGAATTTAGCAGGTTGGCGTTTTCCTTGGTGCTTACACGGCATTTCAGGAAGGTCCCATTCAATCCACGCGACAAACTCGCCGTTTAGGAGAAAATCGAGGGGCAGTAAAGAAGTCTCTTCCACTGGCAACCACGACAGGCTTGCTAGTTTCACCCGCTTCCGGGATATCGATAACAACAAGATCGTTCACCACCTAATTGCATGTTCAATAACTCAACTCCATCCATTGCTGAATAAACAGATACTGCTACCTTATCTTCGCCCTCGTGGAACTCTCGGACACTGAGAAGGTGAGAAAGGCTGGGGATGCAAATTCATATCAGCGAAACGGTAATCAGGGCTCTTCTCCAGAATAGGGACAGCCTCGTCAGCACCGCTGCGTTTAAGGAAGAGTCGGCGATCACGAAACTCGGTATACACCAAATGGCCTCCCAATGCACAAGCCCCTGCCCCTCCATACTCGTGTACTAAAAGGGATCAACTTAAGGCTCGAAAAAAAAACCACTCGAGCTTACCTTCAGATCGTGCATTGCTCGACTTTCCCATTAGCTTCCTCCTCTTCATCAGAGCCTACGGTATGACGGATGAGGACGGTACGCCCGGCCTCGCTTGGTCGCATTTCTGCATGGTACCAAGCGCTTTCCCCATCCTTGAACATGTTCTGCAAAGGTGTGAGCATTCGACAGGGAATCATGTAATGATGCTTACACCGATGCGGATAGCGGAGGCGGTTAATGAGGCCGCAGTAATCGGGGAGGCCCACAGGCCATAGGGTTTGATGGTCTTTTCCAAGGTCATGTTTACTTGGTTCGCAAATATTTTTTCGTGGCACTCGTGGAATCAATCCACGAAAACACTTTGTCCCATATAGAGATATTGCATTGCCGCTTTTTATTATTATTTTTGGAATAAGAGTAGGTGAAGGGGGACTTGTATTTGATGCATAGGCAGAATACTGCTAGGCAGGGGAAAGGTAGATATTTGTAAACCCAACGATGGACATCATCTATAACAGGAACAATATGTTGTGTTGGACGCGGGGACGAGGAAAAGAAAACAAAAACAAAAAAAAAAGCAAAGATGTAAACAGAAATGGGGATTTAGAATAAAAATAAAGAGGGAGGATGATAATGGGGACACTATCTTCTTGTCGTGCCACTTGAAAAGGCTTGCTCACGTGGTCCACCAACCCTTTTCACGCCTTGCGCGCCATACGAGTCAACAGGGGTAGTGGTCCCTGCAACTCCAGGGGTACCCGGAACAGCAGGTGTCATGGGTTTCCCAGTCCCGGTGAGGACAAAGGAACTGATATCGGAAGACGTGTAACCCATGAGTCTGTTTCCGCGTTCCATGTTGGATGCAGAAAAGTCGAGATTCCGACTGATATTTGAGTTTAGCATTCGAGTGTGGGCGGGGGAAGGGGGAAAATAAACACGCGAAAACATACCAGAGTTTGTGATTAATCCGGTTGGAGTTGCTGGGATTCCTGAGGATCTTAGGTTGTACCTGGATTGGTTTGAGGCGGCGTTTGCGGCGTTGATGGATGAGGTTGGAGGGTTTGAGGAGGTGAGATAGTAGGAAGCAGATGTGGGACGCTGCTGTCCCCCTCCTGATGCATGTGTCGCCGGGTTAGCGCTTGTGGGACGTTGTTGCTGCTTCCACGATTCATGCTGTTGCTGTTGCTGTTGAGGCTGCTAAACAAGAGCATTAGAATTCTAGATGGAAAAAAAATGCAAAGAAGGAGGTATAAAATCACCTTTTGGCTTTTTTGAGCTTGTCCCGGGACTCCACTCATCGCTGAAGCCAACAAATCTCTCCGAATCTGCGCAGCATTTGACGCTGTCGCAGTGGACGAAACCGCCGAACCACTCCCCGCATGTTTCCTAGGTTGTGCCGGCAAATCCCCATCCACCAACTTCCCACTCGCCTCATAATCCATGGGATCATAGTCGGACACCCTCCCCGTTTCCAACAAACTCTGATAATACCCTCCAGCCGGTGTCGCATACATGTTGGCGGACGTGGCAGGCCGTTGTTGTTGGTAATCCACACGAGGATCCAAATTCAAGTTCTGGACGACCAGATCGTCGACATCGTCGGACGCGTCAGCCATTTCCGCGTCGGAGGAGAGATGGTCGTAGCTTTTCTTGATGGGGGTTTGAGAGCGTGGGGTTGTGGTGCGGGAAATGGGTTTGGGTGGGGAGGAAGGGGTGGAACTGGATGAAGTGTAGATGTCGTGGACGTCTGTGAGGGGGAAGCGACGGGAGGTGGGGAAGGTTGGGGCTTTGAGCATGGCGATGTTTGGGGGGAGTTTGGCGAGGGGTTGCATTTTCCAGAGTTTTGCCTGCATGCTGATGACATGAAAAAGCCAGTTAGTGTTTGTGTTAAATTGTACATATATATCTTTTTTTTTTTTGAAGTTTAGGGTGTTGATGTAGGTACCTCTGGAGATAGTTTTGCTGGGGTCCGACGACACTTCCTGGACGGAGAACACGGAGAAGACCGATGACCTCGGCGGCGGTGAATTTGTAGTGTTTCATGAGGTATGCGCCGATTAGGGTGCCAGTCCTCCCAAGCCCCGCCTTGCAATGAACTGCAATAACACCTATTCCACGCAAACAATAAAAATGGAACTAAGCATCGCACTTACAGTACAAAACATGAAATAATAAACGAAGATTAATAATACCCACCAGGCTTGGTCTCACACAACTCCAAAAACCTCTTTAAAATCCCATCAGGCGGGGTACTCCCATCCGGAAAATACAACTCCACATGATCCACTCCACCATCCAAAAATCGTTTCCGATCATAAATCTTATTATTCAACCTCACGACCGTCGAAGTCCCCCTCTCCTTCAAATGATTGATCAAATCATCAATCCTGTAAGCAGGATTAAACTGTTTCTTTCCATTCACAAACACCGGTCCCGAAATCTGCGTCTGCGTCGTCGTCGACGGTGTCACCACATTCCTCGACATGACCCCACTGGCCGTTGAAAAGGTCGTGGCCACCGTCCCACTTTTCCTGTTGGACGCGTTGGTGGTCTGAGTGGTGTAGGCAGGAGAATGCATGGACTGTCCGTATGAGGTTGCGGGAGCTCCAGGGGGGTCGTCTTTGGGACTTGCCATGGCGATGAATTTATCAGTGATCCAATTGAAGTCACCGTTTTCGACACGTTCGTAGAATTCGTATTCGTCGGGATCAATGTTTTCGAGGTCGAGGAGACCGAGTTGGAGGGCTTTGTAGACGCCACGAAGACAGTCGAGAATCGTGATGTGGTAGGTGGCGGCACCATAGCCGGCATCGCGGTAGGGGAGGAAGGGTTGGGAGATGCCGACGAGAGGTTGGTAGGCTTCGTCGGGGGTCTTTTTTTGGACAATCATCTGAAAAAGTGGTGTGAGCTTTTGAAATGGATGGAAAAGGGAGGCTTACCATGTAGGCGCACATGAGGAAGGCGGCATTGGCGCGTTTGTCACTGTCCATGGATGAGTATAGACATATTCTCTTGCTTGCGAGAGAGGGTTCTGCGTGGAAAATAGAGGATGATGAGGGAAGCTCTTTGAGATAGTAGTCTATGCTAATTCCAGCAAATGCTCCTTTGGTTGTCGACAGTTTTTTTGGTCCCTGCGAATCATCTACCCCAACTTTTCATACACCGGATGCCCACACGAACTGACGCGCCTCATGCCATCCACCAAAAACACAAGGACTCACTTTAAACTTTTCCTGCATGATCTCACAAAAACGAATGACATGCGCCAGATTATTCGGTCCAAAGTCTGAGTAAAGTTGATGTAACCAACGCATTGTCGATCGTAAAGAAATGCACGTTCGGTACTGATGTGGGGTCTGCGAGAGAGACGTGAAGTAGAGCTTGTCTTTTTTGAATGGTGGTTTGTCAAAAAAAAGGTTGTTTTGGGGTCAAGTCGACTTACTTCTGATGAACTCGCGGGCGTTGCCCAGGACGTCTGCGGCTGTGGAGCTCACCGAGTGGTTGAAGAGGGTGGTGGAGAAGGGCATGATGGATAGTGTGATGGGGACGGTGGCGGGTGAGATGAATCTGTAGAGAATATAAGGTTGGAGCTTTGGTGAGAAAAGGGCCTGTAGTTATGGTTGTCCATTGTTTCCTAGGGATCAATACCTTTATTCCGAGGAATGTTAACGCACCAATAAATTCAATCAACGAAAGCTAGAGCAGACTTTTCAAGTGATCGGTTCTTTGATAGAGGGAAGATAAGTGATGAGGGTTTATATCAACAAGCACCCGCAACCAACGTCTGATCAACGCTAGATACGGAGTAAGGGAGGGTATGAAGATTCTGCCTGTGTTTGCCTCTAGTTCCTCTGATGCCCTTTGACGTCCTCAACAATGAATTTTCTATAATGGCCCTGTCAAGCCTATAATTGAGAATGGTAATCCCCCCCAATTTCTTCAGCACTTGGGTTCTGGAATGGCGCGTGAAAAGAAAGGCAGGAAGTTGAGGTATTTGGATAGAGCCGTTTTCTGTGGGACATGAGTCCTTGAGGCTTCGGATATGCGGGAGCTTGGACAGAGCACTCGTTGGGGTTTGCACGTAGCAATACCTTTTTAATAAATGCCAACATCCATGCAATCGCCATCGCACCCTTTCGACCTCAAATGACCATCCATCCATCCATCCTCATCAACTCCCACGGTGTACCCGTCCATCATTGACATAACTCAAAAACGAGCTTATACTTCCTTGTCAGCATCTATCCTTTGAATTGACGTCACGCGGGTGTTTTTGCAATATTCCGAAACACATCGATCCCCCCAAAAAACTCTATCATTGGAAAAATCTCATACACCTCGAACTTCACCTCACCCCCCAGAACACCACCCACCTCACATCTTCAACGCAATGGCTGACCCTTCATCCACCGGAAACGTAAGCATTCATTCTGCTCTGTTTCATTGTACACCTTTCCTTTGAGGGATGCTCTTCACGTATACCCTGTGTCTTGTGTGTTGTTTCTGTTGCTGGTGGAGGGCATTTTGCTTTTGCAAGCATGCATGGGTGAACAGAGTTGAAAGTGTAGCGTCGATACCGACATTCCTCGCATCCCACTTGATCCCTTCACAGTTAACGTTGAGCGCGAAGCTATCACTCTGCACTCACCCATCTGCATGGCGCTGGAGAAGAAAGGGAGGGAGGCACTTTATGGCCCTCAGCCAAAGCGTCCATTATGTAGACGGGGTTTAAATTTCAATGAAGGCGGAGTGTCATGCTTGAGCAAACTATCACACCTCTTTCATAAACAATGCCTTATGCATATCCGTAGTAGGGGAGTGGAGGGATATGCCGGAGGGTATCCTGGGTCACGAGACATGAGAGGGCTTACATTTAATTTTTATATCTTTCTTTCTTCTACTAGGCTGCTTTCGTTCAGGCCGCTGCTGACGTCAAGGCTCTTACCTACAAGCCCACCAACGAGGAGCTTCTTGAGCTTTACGCCCTCTTCAAGCAGGGTATCGTTGGCGACAACGCCACCGGTGAGTTATCTATTTTGGTTGTTTGGGTTATGGGGCATTGTTGGTGGCGAGCGCAAGAGCATATTTGTTCTTGCAGTTAAATATTTATGGATGGTGTATGCTAATGTCTTAAAAATTAATAGAGAAGCCCGGATTCTTTGACCTCCAAGGCAAGGCCAAGTGGGACGCCTGGACCAAGCTCAAGGGTAAGAGTTGTTTTAATACGTTCAGCTATAAACATCCTTGCATGCTCTCTTTTGAGGCGTTTGATAGTTTTTGTTTCTGATTTCAAGGAATGAATAACTAATTTATATATTTTTTTTACAAAACAGGAACTTCCAAGGAGGATGCTCAGAGCAAGTACATTGAGCTCGTCAAGAAGCTCCAGAGCAAGTAAATCTGTGATGATTTGAGGGGATTTCACATTGAGTTTCTCATACCTTTACGTGTTTATTTTTATGTTTTGAATCTCTTTCACCTGCGTCTTGTTTCTTTCTTTTTTTTTGTAAAGTCCAAAATGAAGCATGATAACAAAGTGTTTATTGCATTTGGTCACAGATGAATTAATTATTACTATGCAAAGAATGAAAGCAGGAAATTCAGGATTTTTGATGGAATGTATTCACGTTCCTAATTATCTGTATTCACGTTCCTAATTATCAAAGAACGTCAGAAGTTCAGAACGTGTTGAATTATTTAATTAAAAATAAATTATTTAATAAAATATTAATTTTAAAAATTACTTTTTTGTTTTTTGGGTTTCAAATGCATTGATTTGATTTGATGACTCTTCTTTATTACTTTTTTAATACATAAAATAAGATTAATAAGGCAAAACGGCCTGTATGACAACAGCGGCCTGTATCACACTGAAGCGTTTTTTTGTTGTCACTTTGTGTCTTGGCTAAAACAAATAATAATATTATTATCGTCAATTATACTTTTGAGTGAAGAAGGAATATAGTTTTGCTATTCTCACTTCACCCGTCGTCTATTCCCCTCCATCAATTACACCACCACCACCACCACCACCATCACCATCATACACCACCGCCGTCATCACTCAACTCACTCTTGGTCTACTTACTTAGCTAATTACTATATCGTATCGTATACCTGGGATCAACTACCCACACCTGCCTACTCTACTCATCAACCAACAAAACATACATACATATTACATACATACATACAATGAGGCTGATCAACATCCTGGCACTGGCATCCGCAATCTTCTCTGTCGTTGCTGCTCAGGGCGTCAATGGCCCTCCAGCAGGATACTGGCCAGAGGATACCTCTCCCGCAACCGCTGCGCCCTTTACCACAACCAAGGACCCACAATCCTCCTCTCCAACCCTAAACCCCATCATGGCCCCTCCCATCGGCGTCACAGAAACAACTACCGCCAAGGCTGGCGCCGCTGTTCCGACACACAACCGTCGCTGCTGCACCGCTAATCCTGCTGCTCCTGCTCCTGCTCCCGCTCCCGCTGCAACAGTCGAAGCTCCTGCTTGCTCCCGCTTGCAACAGTGAAGCTCCCGCACCAGCGGCACGTCTCCGGCTGCCGCACCCCCCGCAGCTCCAGCCGCAGACCAGCAACCCCATCCACCCCTCAACAGAGTGCCCCCGCCGTCGTCACCACCCTCCACCCCATTCCAGGTCCTCCCTCTCCCCCAACCAGAACCTGCCCCTCAAGCTCCCCCCAGAACCTGCACCCAACGCTCCCTCCGCTCCAGCCCCTCAACCTCCCGCTCCAGGTCCCGCACCTCAGGCTCCCCGCACCCGCACCAAGCGTCTATGTCCCTGCAAACGCCCTCCACCATCCTCACCTGCCCCCTCCCCCTCCTCAGGCAGCAGCCCCGCTAACGCACCCGTCAACACCCAACCGTTGTTTTCTCCACCGCCGCACCAGCAGGTAACCCCGCCCCACCCCAACCTCAACAAAAGCCCCCAACCGCTCCCTCAGGTGAGGCCAGCTACCCTACTCGCTACAAGTGCAGAATCAAGAAAAAACCCAACCAAGTCATGGAACCCTACCTCGCCGTCCCTACCCCATCCCCTATCCCCGTAGCGGCTCCCTCCTCATCCCCTATCCCTGTGGCTGCTCCCTCCCCAGCAGCAGCACCACCCGTATCAAACCCTGGATCCGCTCCTGCTCAAGTCAACGTCCCCGTGGAAGCTCCCTCTGGTATCCCCCTTGAAGCAACCCGCAGCAGACCCAGCAGTCGTCATCCCCGATCTCTCTGAAATTAACATCCCGTCCCCCGCAGACTGGTGACGAGGTTGAGGAGTTGGCGAAACCCGCCGGCGTGGCGGCGTCACCTACAAAGACCGTCGGCAACTTTGTCTACATCCCTACGTACAATTGATCCTTGCTTTTGTTTTCTTTTCATTTGCAGTTCCCTACCTTTACCCCCGTTTTCGTATTTCTTTTCTTTTTTAAGAAGCCACCTTTTTCTTTCTTTCTTTTTTTTTTTGGTTGTCATTAAACTTCCCCTCTTTTCAAGTTGCTGTAGCCAACTCCTCCCCTCCTTCCCCTCCCACATTCATAGTTTTCGCGTGGCTGGCTCTCACGTTTTAAAACACAAACTGCATATTTTTTCATTAAAAAGTCTCCATCACCTTTTCTCACACAGGTATCTTTTACCCCTGCTCCCAACCTTTTTTTTTCTGTCTCTATACACGCTCCTTTGACACCCCACCTTCTGTCTATTCATGTTCCTCTTTTTTCTGGGAGATATGTTCCATGTTTTTCTTTGTCGTTCTTTTTTTTGTCTCGGTTCGTTTTTCTGTTGTTTTTTTCTAAAACGTTTTCGGTTTATATGCATTTGGTTTTTTTTTTTGGGGAGGATGTATGTTTTTGTTATCCCTTGAATAAGAGAATAAAAGAAGAATCAAAAGGAAAAAAAAAGCATTTGCTTCATCAAAGTATACTCAAACCTGTGACAAATAAACAAAGTTCATATCCATAGTGATTTTGGTTACGACTCAATATTGAGGATAAATGTAACGCATTAAAGTATTCTTCCATCCAAACATGTAACACTGTCGTAGTTTGGAGAAAAACTGAAAGCAAGGTCGCAAAAAGTCATCTTGATACCAATAGTTTACCAAAGAAAAAAATTATATCTCTTTGGAACTTGAGAGGAAAGTAACTTTTTTCCTTAATTATAGTAGCATCCTAAACTGTTTTTTTCGTCCCCTGTGTAAATAAAAAGTTCAACAACCATTCACCTGCCATCTTGCATTTCTGAAGAATTTATATAACCTGTATATATGCCGTCGACTCGATAGTAACATCCCCCAGACAACCGTTTATACATCTGCAAGATGCGTTCCTATTTATATGATAATGATTCGGCGCGGGCTCGCGACATCCAGACCTTTTTAGCCTTGTCATGTCCTTACCGAAAACATCAATCAAGCCAAAAGGGGAATAGAAATCAAAGAAGAAAAGCAATTACCGAGGAGTGGTCTCTCCCGCCCTCTATGTCGCCCTTGATAACAAGACTCCCTCACATCATCGGGTTCGAATGTGCTCGAAGTGATTTTTTAATTATTGACGGTCATGGGAAAAATAATAAATATGGCAAATGTATAACGGTCTTGTATCAATGGGATCTGCTCTCGTCGGCATCATGACATTGTTAGGCTCGTCGCTGTCCTCGAATCGTCCCATTTCGAAAAGTCAAATAGTCAGTTTCAATAAGACAAAATAAGAAATGGAAGATGAAGAGTAGAATTACTCACCGTGGAGTGCACTCCCGCCTTTTAAGGAATTCAAAGACCATATAATAAGGCTTTTTAAGTTTTTCAAAGGGTATTTATTATGCGAAAGAGCGCAAACAAATTCTTTTGATATTCAACATATATACATACATACTAGGTCTAAGAAAACAACAGCATCAGACAGCACGCAAGCAGTACATCCAGAATGCCAAACACTAAACCAATCTCGAAGGAAACACGACCTTGGGTACAAAAACCTATATGAGTTTTGGTGTCATGATTTTTTTCAAAAAAAAAAAAACCAACTCCGAAACCTCCACTTCCCATATACCCTTTGAAAAAGCCATGACGGACATTGATGAAGAACTGAGACGTCGGTTTGAGAAGTTAAAGGATGGAGTGAAGGGAAATGGACAGGAATTGCCGAGGTGAGGATTTTTGCTGAGCTACCTGAAGGAAACAGTCTTCATCACCATGCACCAGCCAGACAAAACATTGACGACCTTTCTCATCCCCATACTTCCCCCGTGTCCAACAATGTTTTCATCCATACATATCATTCGCATATTCAAAGTCTAACCATTTATCGGAACCAGCGACGCAGAACTCGTTAACCGTTTCAAAAAACTCACCGGCCACGACCCGTTGCCTTCACCCCGGCAACACCCCCTCCTCAAACTAAAGTCGACCAATACCTCACCACCATGCCTACACACACCCCTCAAGATCTCGAAATCCCCGTCCCCAACACCGCTCTCCCCCTCACACCCACCTTTGTTGACTACACCGAACTCGTCCTCACGTCCCCTTCCAAAGTCTTCATCCCTCCCCCAGCGCACTCCCCAGACACCGAAGTCGAAAGTCTCATCCAAGCCATGTCACGGCAAGTTCAAATCGAAAAACAATACGGAAGTGGCGTGAAGGCAGAGGAAATCGTGTTGGAGGAACGTTTAAATCATTTAAAAGAGTTTACACCGGTCGTTGGATCCGTTTCACCGAAACGTTCAACACCAAAACCGGCACCGACCACCACTCGTGTGACATCGCCATTGGGGGCTCCACCCCCTGTGCCATCGTTGGAAGAGCTTCTTCAACCCAAGAAAGAAAAAACGTCTCTAGCCGCCCGCTTTAAAGGGATACTGGATGCGGCTGAAAAATTGGACGATGATGAGGATATTGATTTGTATTGTTGTATCTGTGATAGAGGGGCGGTGGTCGTGTGTCCAGGTTGTGAGGATGATCCTTATTGTGTGGCGTGTTGGAAAGCTGGACATGTTGGTGCAGAAGATGTGGAGCTGAGGAAACATGTGGCAAAGAGGATTGTGGGTGGAAACATGTGAAAATTGCGATTCTTCTTCGGCTTACGATGGTTGGCGCTTTTTTTTTAAAAAGAAATCTGTATGTGCTATTGATATTTCCTTACTAAAACTCTTTTGCACAAAAGTGGAAACAAGTGCGCATTTGAAATATTCTTTACATTTAATTCACCATTTAGCTATCCTGACCATGTAGTATTCTTTCAGATGAAGAACATCAGAAAGGTCTAACTTCTAATATTTGAGACCACTTGAAACAGTAAAGGAGCAGTACAGCGAATAATTATAAAAAAGTTTTTATTGAGATTGAATCCACGACAAAAACAACGGCCATGTAATCTACTTCTTCTTGGGCGCGGTGACCTGACCAGCCTTAAAGTGAATGATATCTCCATCGTTGATAACAGTTTCACGGCTACACGAAAAAGGTAGTTTCATTAGCACTGTCAACACCAAAAAAAAGGAGACACAAAAGTAACTTACCCCTTCTGCATATACTTTCCAGCAGCCTTGACAGCATTTTCACTACCAAGCTCAATGAGATCCTCGTAACGCATAATTTCAGCCATAATGAACCCCTAAGCCCAAAGTAAGCATACAAAGTTCAATGAAAGGAGTCGCACGCACCTTCTCAAAATCAGTGTGAATCACACCAGCAGCTTGAGGCGCCTTGGTACCCTGACGAATAGTCCAGCATCGCACTTCCATAGGTCCACAAGTGAAGACTTTAAAGAAAAAGAGCCGAATGAGCCTGTAATCAAAGAAAAACATGGGTACATACAGTAACAGAGCTTGAGCGCAGCGTAACCGGTGAGAATGATCTTGGGGAGGGCAGACGCGACGGGAACGGGGGCTTCGTATTTAGTACCAAGCTCTTTAAGAAGAGCTTCTTTCTCCTCCTGGGTCTCAAGTTCAGCAAGCCTCTGCTCAACAACACCAGAGTAAGGGATGAGGACATCACCTAAGAGATTATAAGTAATTATCAAACGAACAAATAATGGCGCAGAGATGTTTACCAGGGTGGTGCTCATCAATCCAAGCCTTAATCTTGGGCAACCATTTGTTCTTCTTCCGGCAAATCCTTCTCACTCAAGTTGCAAAGGTACACCACGGGCTTGGCAGTCAAAAGTTGAAGGGTGTTGATCACCCTCAATGTCTCTAGAGCTCCAGTCACCTTCCCTAACGTCCTTCTTTTGTTCAACGATGCAAGCATGGATCTTCTTGATAGACTCAAACTCTTCCTTCAGAGGGGTTTAGTATAAAAAAAAGAAGCAACAATATGACCTTCTTTGCCTTGTCACCAGAGACACCAAGACGAGCAACATCCTTCTTCTTAAGATCGTGTTGCTTAATAATGAGTTCCTCGTCTTTAAGACGGAGCTCCTCGTGAATGATCTCCAAGTCACGGACGGGGTCAATGGTGTTCTCGACGTGGATGACATCAGCATCGTCAACGCACGGCAAAGGTGGAAGATACCTAATATCGGCGTTGTTTCAATCAGCACGAAGATCCTTTATGATCTTGCCTTTCCAGGCGTTAAAAACAAAAAAGAAAAAACCACAACGAAGAGCAAAAAAAGGGTTGCTCTGAAAAAACTATAAATCAAAAAACCACTTTTCACACGTACCATCGACGGCACGGATATGGGAAAGGAAAGCGTTCCCGAGACCCTGTCCTTCAGCAGCACCCTTCACAAGACCAGCAATATCAAAGACGACAGGTAGGCAGGGATCTTGGTTGACGACTTGTACATGTTGAAAAGAATGTCGATACGGGGATCTGGCACCGAAACTGATTTTGTTCGTGTGGTCCAATGAAGGATAGATAAGATTCCAATATCCTTTAAGTCATATACAACGGATATTACCTCGGGCTTCTGAGGGGTCGATCGTGCAGAAAGGGAAGTTTTCAGAGGGAACGGCGGAGTTGGTCAAGGCGTTGAAGAAGGAAGACTATTTTCAGACAACAACAAATCCTATTAGCTTCACCAAAGTTTTTTACATATCGTCAGCAATTATAATTATAGCACACCTTTCCGACGTTGGGGAGACCAACAATACCCTACAGCATACAAAGAAAGACAAGGAGCTTAGTTTAAAGGGCCTTGTAATAATACGATCTCAGCCAGCGGCATGCACGGCGATGGCATTAAATGCAACTATATGCATGCGTATCTATACAAACCATCTTGAGATTGTTTCCCGGACGCCCAAGGAGAGGCTTCTCGACAACGGCAGTCTTCTTTGGCGGCATCTTTCGTGGATGGATTCAAGTCAGAGGAGAAAAAAAAAGAGAGGCCGGCAAATTTTCAATTGAGCCTTTGCATGACAGCAGTAAGAAGCAGTAATTAAAATCTGGGATCATGACCATCGTCAATAGGCACATTCCGTGAATTGGAGAGGCTAATTAATGTGATTTCAGCGGGGTTGGAGGCGCTGTCTTGATTTGGCCATATTGCCTCTTCTTGCGTAGGAGATGCGATGAGGACGGTTGAAGCAGACCCAATCTCCTTTCTGGAGAGTGTTAGAAGAAAAGGAGTAGGCGTCGTGGTGTGAATGATCACGCGTCATGATTTTGTGTTATACAGCCGCGAATGTGCTAGGCTCAGTCGATACCGACGTTAAGGCTGGATAATGGACTACAAGACATATGGAGGGAGGAAATGTGAGACTTTGTTTTGAAATATTAAAGAAGACGAGGCCTTTGGGTTGAAATCACTGACAAGAGAAAGCGAAAAAGAGGTTAACGAATCGGAAACGGTGTGAAAGAAAACGGATATGGTTTTTGTCGTCGATGTACAGGGTTAATGAGCGGAACAGAAGGGTTCAAAAAGGTGGAAATGAATGCTCATTTGCCGGCTGCGTAAGCTGGTGGGAATACTGCCGTGTTGGATGGTGGTGATTGCATCTCTGTTCCAGGTTCCATCCTTGGATCCATCGTGATCAGGAAATTGCTATTCTGCGGTGTTCTCCTTCCAGACGAAGCCGCATCACCTTGTCTTCTTGCATCTGGTTGCCCATCTGCGAATGAGGGTGGGGGAGGCTCGTAAACTGGTAGAATGTCCATTGGCGTGCAATCATCGGAGTAAGAGGGTCGACGTGGACGGCGTGGGGAACGTGTGGGGTCCGGCTGTGGAAGGGGAGAAGGACGGTTGCGACGGATGAAGAAGAAGCGGCCAAAGCAAACCAGCATCATGAGAATGGGGATGACGCCACTGTGAAATAAAACGACCTGGTTAATGCGAGGGCATTTTCTTGACTTTAGCAGGGCCACCCACAATATACTAACAATAATACAAAGAGATATCCGACTCTCAAAGGCGTAAATGTAAAAGGAGTAGCTTCAGGCGGGACGCTTGATACTGTTGTTACCACTGCAGGCGGCAGCGTTGTCGATGGAATGGTGGTGGACATCCTGTACACAGTCAACAGCTGCACCCAAAAAAGGTGATGATGTTTTGTGAAATTGATCAAGGTTTTTTTCATAAGGTTTCGCTGTTACACCTAGATGTACATAATATATATAAGGCATGCCTATCGTTGTCCCCGTCCAGAGTCATTGACTGACATATGAGTCTACGAATGGGGTTTCTTGCATTTAAACCACAATGGTTAATCTGTTGCTATTTTACCACCAACAGCCAGGTCACCATGGAGAGTAGTCATTTTGGGACACCCTCATCTTTGTATGCACATACTATTACCTAGGTTGTCCGAGAGTGGCAATGATGTTTAAATAACATGCTATTTGTTTGAATGAAGAATCTGCGCAGAAACGCTGTCATTGAGGAGATTTGTGGACATTTCTGGATTACAAGACATGTATTATTAATGTCAATTTCAAAGCAAAATGAATTGACAAATCAATCGTTCTCAAACTAATAATTACTTTTCACTGGTATAAATCGCTTGCTCACTCCAACACCCTGTCATCATGTTCAAGACAGCAGAGCTCGCACTTACAACTCCAACACTATCTGCTTCTCTTCAACAGCCGCACCGAAAATGTCTCTAGCCCCCCATTTACCTTTGATAGTGCGCTTGCAAAAGTAAAGAAGGCGAAACCTTGTGGAACTCTATGAACCTGAGGCCGTCGGAATGCATACACCGAAGACACTATGTTCGTGTGGATCTAACTTCTTTCTTTGCTGTCTTATTTATTTTATACCATATCTACGCTCCGTTACTCCCATTCAATACTGACATTTGAAACCCCCTTGTCGTAGTTGGCGTAACCGCGACGAATTTATCATTGGCCGTCCTGCTGTGAAGCGCTTCCTCGAACGGAAATGGGCCAACGAGACAGAATATCGTCTTCGTAAAGAACTTTTCTGCTTTCAAGAAAACAAAATCGCTGTACAATTTTTTTATGAATACAAGGACGCTCTTGGACAATGGTGGAGGGCTTACGGGCTCGAGGATTGGACGTTTGATGCAGCTGGGTTGATGAAGGAAAGACGGATGAGCGCGAATGATATAAAAATTCAAGAAGAAGAGAGATGGTTTGGTGATGGGGAGCTTGATAGAGGACAAGATCCTCTTCGGCTTTTGCAGCGTTGAGTTTGTGATTATTTAAATGCTTTCAAAGAAAGTGTTATTAAAGTAAATTGTTTTAGAAGCTATATATGCACCAGCCGAATTAAAATTCATTTCTCCTATAATCTAATAGACTAACTCTAGAATTCTTCTTAACGAGAAATCTCCACGATGCCGTTTCAGAATGTCCAGATACTTCAGGCGTTACTACTATTCGTTGTGAAGGACGGTGAATTCCAATCTTTTCTTTTTCTTTCCTCATATCTTCAGAAGATGGATAATCGACTTCCTCTAGAAAGAGCTTTCGCAATGACTCGTGCCTGTCTCTGAAATAGAGGAAAAGGCTCCACCTTGACCGGTACACCGATGAAACTGCAGAGGATGTTGGATGTTGAAAGGTTTTCGATATTGAAGATTCAACGCATTTTCAGGACATAGAAAAGTGATGCATGAGAACGGTTTTGACGGAAAATGGAATTTAAATCCTCCACAGAATCAGGTTCATTCGATGTCGCTGGAGTTCCCGCCAACGCAAATGTACGATAGTTTTTCGAAAGCATGAGCATCGAAGAAAAATCAATATGTGCATTTATGTTGTCGAGAAAATGATTATTAATAATTTTTTGCAACTTTTCTTTGATAAACAACAAAGATCTGAGATTTCGAGCGGGGATTGAATTTGAAGGCAATAAAGGACAAAAACGTAAATACAAGGCGGGAAAGAAGGGCCCGTGCCAACATCCGCAACTATCAATCCTTCGCGTTCCCTTCATTATCATACCATGGTGTCCCACAGCGCCACACCTGGAGGCCTTTACTCCATCAACGATCCCGCTGTTAAGGTGAACTACGACCCCCGTTGGGGACGAGGTTATGTCGCCTCAAGGGACTTCGCTGCAGGCGACACTCTACTCGTCGGGAAGCCTTTTGTAATTGTGCCCGACCTTGATTCAAGGGGCCATGTGTGTGCTGGGTGTGTCCGTCAGCCTAACAAGGAAGACTGCAGCCGCAAACTCCCGTATACCTGCTTGGACGGCTGTGGATGGGCCACATATTGCTCTGAGGAGTGCCGAGCAAAGGATTGGAAGAGGGGTCATCAGCACGAGTGTAAAGCCTTAAAAGAGATGGATGGATTAAACTTTGAGGGGAAGTGGGGTTACGTTGAGGACTATGCCCGTCTTGTCTTGATGATCGTCGTTGAGAGATGCCGTGAGATTGTCGATTTGGGAAGGGAATCACCGGAGTCAGTGGCTAGTTTCCTTGGAAGTCAGAGCCAAGAGCCTGTCACCCAAATACCCAAGAACACCTTTTCTGACGTCTGGACTGCATGTACCAACGCTTCTTCCTTTGGTGCTAGGATGGATAGGGAAGTCGCATGGGTTGGTCTCATCGTCGCCCGCTTTGTAGCGTTGGTCATGTACCCAGAGGTATTGAGGACAGTGTCAACATACCAAATCAAGGCGGCCGATATACTACCCGAAGAGAATGACGCATACCTCGTTAGTTACATCGCCCAGACCCTCGCCTCCCACGCGAGCGTTATTGCTGGTAACGCGGATGGCTCTGAAGCAAAGGGCTTGGCTGGGCATCCTCTATTGTCTGACCTTATTGAAGGTCTTGGAGGAGACCTCGATCAAGTCGCCAAGGTTCTCGCCTCGTCAATATCATTGACCTGCAGGGAGGAATGCAATTCCTTTGGACTCTACAACTTTGCAAGACTTGGCAGTGAGGAGGAGAGACAGGGGTACGCTGGTCGGGTCTTCACATCGCCCATATTTTTCAACCACTCGTGCTCTCCAACGTGGGTCATATTTTCCGTGACTACGCGCTCCCGGAGGCTGAGTCAAAGGTCGTTAACGGATGTCTCGTATTTTACGCTTTAAAATTCCGTCAAGGCAGGGGATGAGCTCTGCATCTCCTACGTCGGAGCTGTTGACGAAGAATTCGGCCTTCTGAGACGTCGCAAGAACTTAAAAGAAACCTTTTTCTTTGATTGCGGATGTGAGCGCTGCCGTGTCGAGCTTCTTTCGCATTATGCCACCACCAGCGACGATGCAAGTGGCCCTGTTGACACCAAGTACACGTCACAACTGGACGCATTGCTTTGCCAGAGATCAGGATGCAAGGGGTTCTACAGACCTGGTCACCTGTCGCTTTCAAGCAATGCGCTGGTATCTGCAGCACATAAAAGGTCAAAGCGAACCTCTAATGAAGACGCTGAGAGGGATGGGACGCACCGAAAGGACAGTGGCGCGTCCCTCACTGAGAATAAGATGGGTGGAGTATCAAAACATTGTACCTGGCAATGTGAAGCGTGTGGATCTACCAGAGCCGTATCCGCTACGTGAAAGCTACCCGTCCTGCTAATTATTCTTTTTATGAGAATAAAAAAAATGATAATAATATTTTAATAAATACAAAATACGATTAAACAAGTTTGGAGTCACACAACTTTTGGCATTCCTTTTTTTTTTTTCGGGGATATTTACTTTCAATTTCTCTCTTTGAAACAAACATAAGGTGAGAAAGAAAGGGCTTTCAAATGCCGTCGCTGCCGATCCTTTATGCTCTTCGTCGGTGGTGGCGGCGTGCACAGATGCCCATACGATTGCTTGGGTTTGCTGGGTTCTATCGTCTACATGGGGGTAGGAGGACCTCGCAGTTGGATGACGATGGTCGTTTTGGTGGATGCGGGCTTGACTTTGCCGATCAAATTGTGGAGGATTCAAGTCGTTGGCTAGGCGCAGAGCGGGGAGTGCTCTCCACCTTTTCTCATAGCCATATGCCTTCTCGACCTTAAGTGCTTTTGGGATGGTGGAGTGAGATTGGCCTTTATCGGCGTCACATAGAGGCTTCTTGTTGTCAAAAATGAAATGAAGCTCATAGCACTCTAACATACAGACACCCTTCCGTCATTTACCGCAGTTGTAGATCTGTCTTGGGTTGTTGTGATTGTTGAGCATGGCTTTAAAAATTTATGAAACCCATCCATTCCTCCACCCTTTTTTTTTTTCGGTACTTCATACCTTTATCGGAGGACTTCATACTTATCATCCATCTTTATCTCCCTTCGCTTTCGAATTAAAGGATATGAGCAACAGTGTCAACGATAATGGCCTAGAGAAGCGTTTTGGCAACCTAGGTATCAACGAAAATCAACCCAACGGTGGTGGTCACGGTGGACATCCCACTCGCTCTCGTTACGTTCCCCCTCACATGAGGGGACAGCCACAGGCGGCGCCGCAACAATCTGCTTCTCAGCCTCAGGCTGCTTTTAACCCTTCGCAAGGCGGAAGGGCTTCTCCAAACGGTCGTCCCAACGACCTCCCTCCCCGTGCTCCGAGCGCAGGCGGCGATAGGTAAGCACATTTTTGATCGAAATGTTTACTTATGCTTATGCTGCTTCTGTGGCATTTGCTTCATCTATAAGTCAAAGCATAGTCTTTTTTCTTTTCCTATTTCAACCTTGCTAAATTTTACTCTTTTAGGTCTTGGGGTGGTGAATCTCAGTGGGCTAACGCTCCCAGCGGTGGTTACCAAAACAACCGCAACTCTTACAGCGGAGGACGTGGCGGAGGTTACAGTGGTGGTGACCGCGGAGGCGACTTTGGCGGCCGTGGTGGTGGTTCCTACGGTGGAGGCGGTTCTTACGGAGGAGGTAGCCGCCAACCCAGTTACAATAAAGACCCCAGCGACGAATTCTACCATCGCACTGACGTGAAGGTCGTGATCCCAAGGTCGAACTTCAGCTTTACGGCAAGCAGCACAACAGCGGTATTAATTTCGACAAGTATGATGATATTCCTGTTGAAACCTCAGGACACGATGTCCCCGTCGCCATTCGTGACTTTGAGGAGTCTACTCTCGACGATCTCCTCAAAAGCAACGTCAAGCTTGCCCATTACACAAACCCTACTCCGGTTCAGCGTTACTCTGTCTCTATTGTTACGGGCGGCCGTGACTTGATGGCTTGTGCCCAGACAGGTTCCGGCAAGACTGCTGCTTTTCTGTTGCCCATTCTCTCCCAAAACTTTAAAGATGGTGCCCCAAAGAACCTTCCCCCTCCAGGAAGAGGCCGCAAAGTCACTCCTATTTCCCTCATCCTCGCCCCCACTCGTGAGTTGGCGGTTCAAATTTACGAAGAGTCCAAGAAGTTTTCCTACCGTTCCTGGGTCCGCCCCTGTGTTGTGTATGGAGGTACTCCTATGCAGGAACAACGTCGTGAGCTTGAGAGGGGTTGCGAGCTTTTGGTGGCGACTCCTGGGCGTCTCGTTGATTTGATTGAGCTGGTACAGTCTCTCTTGCGGCCATTAAGTATCTCGTCCTTGATGAGGCTGATCGTATGGTGAGTTTTTCAACATTTTCTTTTTTTAAAAAAAACTCGATGGCGTCATTCTAAATGTTTAACTTGCTATTATAGCTCGATATGGGTTTCGAGCCCCAGATCCGTCGCATTGTGCAGAAGGAGGACATGGGCCCTCCCGAAACTCGTCAGACTCTTATGTTCTCCGCCACTTTCCCCCGTAACATCCAGGAGTTGGCTCGTGATTTTTTGAAGGATTACATTTTCCTGGCTGTTGGTCGTGTCGGTTCCACTTCCGAGAACATTACCCAACGTATTGAGTACGTTGAGGAAGAGGACAAGCGCTCTTTACTTCTTGACATCCTCCACTCCGACCCCAGCATTGAGACTGCTGGTCACCCTAACCCCAACCTTACTCTGGTTTTCGTCGAAACCAAGAAGAGTGCCGACATGTTGTGCGGAATTCCTGATTCGAAACCACTTCCCCGCCACTACCATTCATGGTGACCGTAATCAGTGGGAGCGTGAGCACGCCCTTCATTCCTTTAAAAGTGGAAAAACCCCCATTTTAGTAGCAACTGCAGTCGCTGCTCGTGGTCTGGATATTCCCAACGTTACACACGTCATCAGCTTCGATCTCCCTGGTGATATTGACGAGTACGTTTGAATATTTTGATGCCTTGGACGATCATTTTACTAATATTTTATTTAGCTATGTCCACCGTATCGGTCGTACTGGTCGTGCTGGTAACACGGGCAAGGCTACCACCTTCTTCAACTACGAAAAGAACCGCAATATCGTCAGAGAGCTTGTCGATCTCCTTGCGGAGGCTAAGCAAGATATTCCGCCTTGGCTCGAGAGTGCCGGTCGTGACTCTGGCAACAGCTTCGGACGTGGCGGCGGTCGTGGGCGTGGCGTGGACGTGGGGGACGCAGCTTTGGTGCCGTTGACCACCGTAAAGAAACTGGCTACTTTAGTGCGGTGGCGGCGGCGGTGGTGGTGGTGGTCCTACCGCGTACGCCGCACCTTCGTTTGGTGGTGGCTACGGTGGCGGTGCTGGTGGCGGCGGTGGGTTCGGTGGTCGTAGCTCGTACCAGTCGAACAACAACAACTCGGCTAACAACTGGTTCTGAGCTTTTAGGACACCTCTCTCTTTACCCTTTTTTTGGTTAGTTAGAGGCATCTTTTCTCGAGTTTTCTGTTTCTTTCACGCAGTCTGGTCCCTCTATTTTATTCCGGAAAATCATTGTATTAGCTTTCTCCTTCTGTGGGTGAGCAGGCTATCCTGCTTTCCCCACTCTTTCACTATTCAGCCCCTTTTTTATAATTTTTGTTTTGATCTTAGCTGGGTTATGATGACCAATTTCTGCCATATCTGGGGTAACTCTTGCAGTCTACCATTTTTCCTGTCGTGTTCTCTCGTTACCCATGTGGTTATGCAACTGTTCTATTTTTTCCTCTTTATTTTTTGCACCCGCGTAAATATCCCCTGTTTGTCTTTTATTCTGCTTTCGGTTTCCGTGGATGTTTACCATTGTTTTGATCAATTTTTTTATCTCGCATATCTTTAGTTTTGAAAGGTGGAGTTCACCAACGCACGTAGAATGGCCATGAGGACGGATGGAGTGGATTTTAGTTTTGATCACCTCCTTTTTTTCTCTCTATTTTTTTCTCTTATATCATCTCCATTTATTTATTTATAGTGGATAGATGGCAAAGCATCATCTTTGGATTAATATGGGAGGAGTTGTTGGGGGAACTGGCGAGATTATTTTTTTTCTAACTTTCGTATTTCTTTCATGCATAAGAAATATTTTGTTTCTTCTTCTCGTTTTGTTCTTTTTTGTGAACAGGTTGCATTTTACAGAGAATTTATTGCTCTGCGGATATTTTTGTTTTCTTTGGAGGGAAACGCGTCTTTTTTTCCCTGTTTGTTGTTGTTGCCTGTTCCACTGTAAAGAGAGTTGGATAGGATTCTCTTATGTGGTGTTGTGGATTGGGTACTCGTTGCTGGTGGTTAAGGAAATGGAACATCCGCGTTCAATAATTATAGAGTCATCTTTTTTATCGCCCACAAACTGATTATCTTTTAAATTCTCCTATCGACATGCCAGTACTTAGCTCTGATTCTGAATGTAACTGGTTGGCTGGTTGGTTTTTAATACGCGAATGTTATCAATGTGAATGCCTTCAGTTTTCAACGACCTTAAATACATATTTACTTTTTGATTCGTTCTCGTTTCCAGAGCACCTCCATGAGGGTAAAAAAAATTTAATAGCTGCGACTTGTGTTAAGGCGGCGCCATTCAAGTCCGGCCAAACACGACATCCTAAACCACAGCGATCTGCACACTACAAACAGATCTCTTTTCGGAGGAACGGGGAATTCTGAACATCTATCATCGTTGACCCACCTCCTCTTTGATCTTTGAAATCACCCGATACCCAAAGTAGAAGAAATCATGGTTGACTATGAGCATTTCTTGAGCCAGCTTCGGCAAGAGGAAGCAATGAATCTCACGGCGCAGCTTAAATCGTATGTGGATTTTTTCTTTTTTTCATGCATGGCTTTTTAGTCTGCCATTTGACGAAGTTATCTCCGCTAACACTCCTTGTTACTTTCGTTTCTCAATCGATTTGTTGTGGCGTCTTCCTTTCTTCTGTAAACCCCGTCGGTCTATCGATCACTTTTGCATGACATGCGTCAATACTGCAAACGGAAAGATTCCTAAAGGCGTTTCATGCACAACAGAGGCCTATTCCCGAACAGCGAAAAGCTGTTGCTCGGTTTTTGGAGCATATATATGGGGAATCGTTACAGGTTGATACGATTCAGTTAGATTGCATATGTCGGAATAGGTTTCTAAAGCATCTTATCTTTGAAATTAGAATGCCGTTTTTGCGGAAGCGACTGAAGATGATGAGCTTGAAAATATCCGTGAAGGTTGGGAAAAGGTATAGTACAAACGCATAAGATATATTGAGTTGTCATTTTTAAAAGAGGAGTGTCATAGCTCACCGTTCTTACTATTCTTTTTTTGATTTAAAGCTCCTTATGATTAAAATCTACGATCAAGTCTTTGGTGCTCCTGGAACTGACGAAAATAAGATGACGCAGTATTTGACACGAAAGATTGAGCAGTTTTCATGGATCCAGGAACGGCATCTAGATTTGCCGTTCCAGATGGGTGCGAGTTTAGAAGTGGCGCAGGGGGAATTGTTGAGGGTGAATGGATTTAGATGCCCAAAGGATAAATTGACCATCTTACAGAACGTAATGCAGCTGATTACGGGTAAGTTTTTGCAATTCTTTAGTCTTCTATATCTTTACTTTAATGTATTGATATTGCTGTAAAAGATTTGATTCAGAAGCAGCAACAACATGCAAATAGCGACCACCTTCTTCCTGTCCTTATCCTTGCTGTGATACGGTCCAACCCCCCCGCCCTTATCAGTAATGTCAAGTTAGTCGTGCTGGCAATTCTCATCAGTTAATCTTCTAATGTATATTAGGTACATTATGAGATTCCGGTCCCCAACGGATATTGAGAAAGGAACGGTACAGTTCTGTCTCACAAGTATGGTACGTAAGAGTTGCTCGCGATATCTTTACTTACTCTATATATTTTATTAAACAGATGGGCGCCGTTTCCTTTATTTACAATATGAAAATCAGTTCTCTCACGTTATCGCCCGAAGAACTCCGTCAATAGTAAGTTATTAACTGGCCTCAATGTTTAACATTAATTTAAAGTGGTGGCAAACTTCAAGCTCCTCCACCTCGAACCCATTCCCGAAGCGAACTCCCTAGCAACACACCTCCGCCTCTTCCTCCTCGTGCTAGCAGCAATGTCACTCAATCTAATGGGGCTCTTGCCACATCTCCACCCACCTCTTCAAAGGTCAATGAAATCGCAACAACATTTTACTCCTCCACACTTAAAATGTTTGACTCAACCGCCACCGCCATTAAAACCGTCGCCGAAACTGCAGCTGTCACGGTTGATGGATTTGCACAAGGGCTTATCGAACGGTTCAAGGAGGATGGGAAACCAGTCGGAAGCAATTCGTCTTTGAATACATCCAGCACGTCAAGTCTTGCTGATACTGATTCCGCCGCCCCCCCTGCTCCACTTTCCACAACGGACAAAAGCTGGACGTCCAAACTCATTACACCTGCCATCAATCCTCAAATCAATGCAAGACCCGGATCCTCAGCCACTGCTCTTACTGCCCCACTTGTACCAGCAATCTCACCTACCCCGAATTCCGCCTACCCCGGCTCCGTGACGCCTCCTGAGGATCTGTATGCGCAAAACACGTATGAACGGTTCGCAAATGCTAAAGACCGTGAGACGTTTGAAGCTGCACTCAGTGATGCAGAGAGAGGTGTATTGGAGGATTACGAATTGCAGCTTGCGTTAGCATTGTCAATGTCTATTGAAGACAGACGGGCAGCAGGTATAGATATCCCACCTTCTCCCACGAAAGATACGCCGGGACAAGAAGGTATTCTTATTGATCTCGATGAGAAGCCGAAGGAACCTCCAGGTGAACTTGAAATCTCCCACCAAGCGTCTCCCGTTACACCGTCTGTAAGGAAGCAGGTGAACGCGGGAGGGTCATTCGTGGAGGAGGATGATGATTTTGAGATACCGTTGAAAAGCCCCGCAAAGAAAAAGTCTTTAGAAACTGTGAAGGCCACCTCTTCTTCTGAGGGTGTTTTGATTGATGCTGAGAGTGCTGAGGTGCAGGCTTCATCTCCCCAAAAGACGGCGCTGACACCGACAAGCGCTTCAAACGAAGAGAGTCTTATTTAAATCGGCTTGCCCTATAGCCCCTGGCCTTCTCTTAATTCATCTTTTGCCTGTCCGTTTCTGCAAGTCTCCACAGCCTAATAAATAATTGATGATAGCTAAATATATGTATTCACACGTATAAGCCTTTTTACTACAAAAGGTCATTCACTGCTGCAGAGTGAGAACAAAATTTCATTTAAGACAAGCTTTTAATTTTCTTGAATGAGATCCGAAATATCAATTTGCAAGTATCCTCTTCACCTCGGCTACAACAGCATCGCCAATTTCGGTAGTGGTAGCGCTACCGCCAAGATCTTTTGTTCTAAGACCCTTTCCGCCGGTAGAGGGGTCGTCGAGGACCAACTTGACGGCTTCTTCAATCGCCTTGGCCTCACGCTCCATGCCAAGGGAGTAGCGGAGGAGGAGAGCGGCAGAAAGGATAGTGCCGATGGGGTTTGCAATGCCTAATGACCGAAAAAGAATGCGTAAGAATATGTAAACATCAGAAAAACAAATATAACCATATAAACCGTGAAAACTGACCTTGTCCAGCAATATCAGGTGCAGAACCATGAATAGGCTCGTAAAGACCAATAGCAGTCTTTCCAAACCCACTCAAACTCGCTGACGGCAAAAGTCCCAAACTACCAGGAATGACTGAGGCCTCGTCAGAAAGAATATCTCCAAACATGTTTTCAGTAATGACGACACCGTTCAAAGCCCTTGGATCCCTGACCATCAGCATGGCGGCGGAATCCACGAGGTTGTGACGGAGAGGGATGGTAGGGAACTCTTTCTCAATGGTCTCGGTTACGACTCTGCGCCACAGCCTTGAGGTGGCGAGAACGTTGGCCTTATCGATGGAGGTAATGGGGAGCGGGGGGTTGGAGAGAAGGGCGAGTTGGGCGGCAACGCGTGTGATGCGACGGACTTCTTCAACAGAATAGGACATTTTGTCCCATGCTACATTTAAATAAGAAGGTTAATAAAAGCAAACGCTTTTGATTCCAGTCAATGCCAATAACAACACGAGATGCGATACTCACAGTTTCCTTCACTGTCCTCTTCATAACGGTCTCCAAAGTAGATACCACCAGTAAGTTCACGCACAATAACAAACTCGACACCTTGGACACGGTCTGCCTTGAGGGGCGACAACGGGATCAAAGACTGGGAAGGGAAGATGCAAGGTCTGATGTTTGCAAAGAGGTCAAGAGACTTGCGAATAGCAAGGAGACCCTCTTCAGGACGAGGACCTGGGGCACCGTTGCGAGCAGCGGAAGGCTTGGGCCATTGCGGACCTCCAACGGCACCGAGGAGGATGCCTGCTGCTGAGCGGCATGCATCCAAAGTCTTTTGGGGAGGGGGTCGTCTATAAAACGATAAATGATGGCATTAGTTAAGGTCGAGCAGGGATTTATGTACAACGGAAGGACAGGGCTAACCTGTTGCGTCAATGGCGCATCCACCAATGAGCTGCTCTTCGAACTGGAGAGTAGGATCCACAGCTTCGAGAACTCTTCTGGCCTCACGGACGACTTCAGGTCCAACACCATCTCCAGGCTTGAATGCAAGAGGTCAAGTTAGAAAGGGATACAGACTACCTGCAGGGATGAAGGGGATAACTGTTCATGTAGAACAAAACTTACCAACAACACGATACGCTTTGGGATGGCCATTCTTACGAGAGTCAAAGTCGAAAGAAAGAGAAAGAATGGAGGAACGAAGGAAGGATGGGAAGAGCAAATGCAGCCAAAATTTAAATATTTTATTTTACTGATAAGATTGGATCAGAACATCAGCCCCTTCTTCAAGATCTTGTGCGTCACAGCATCATGTCAAAACACACCAGTTTTAAATCATCATGATGCCTTCACTCGTCATCATCGTCATCAAAGGAGAGCACGTTGCCCAAAAAGCGCGTGTTGCGACCGATGTCTGCCGTCTTGGTCTTGGATTCAACATCCATGAAAGAGACATTGGCTGGAGGCTATCAACGAGAGCATGGAGACTCGATTAGCATACGCGGAGCAATAAAGAATGAATGAACAAGGATGAGCACATATACAAACCATATTCTCCTTTGACGCAGCTTCAGACATAAGAGTATCTTCTGCGGTTGAGGTGGTTAAATTACTATTTGATTCTTCAACTCGTCTTCTCTTGGTCTGCAAGAACTATATAAGAATCTAAATCATGAATATAAAATAGCCTTACATCTGACAGCGGCGACTTAACGCTGACTCCAGACTCTGGTTCCGGGGTCACACTTCTTGCACTTGCGCCGCCATCCAGTACTCGCTTCTTTGACACTTCATCCTCCTCATCCTTCGACTAAAACAATAAACTTAATCAATCAACCAAAGACAAGAAAACCAACCATATCGCCAACATTGGGCTCGACCGCAGACTTCTTCGACATCCTTTCAGTGAGTTTCTTTGGTTGACTTCTAGCTGATAAGAAAGGTCTCGGGATATCCTCCATCACAGGTGTCGGCTCTCGTACCCTCCTCAATTCTTCATCTTCTTTATCCCTCTCTTCCTCCTCCTCGTCATCATCGAAACTCAACGCCATCATAGTCCGCACGGGCTTGATCTTCTCTTTCGGTTCCTCAGCCGGCACAACCTCCTTGACTGGTTCCGGATTCATTTGCTAATACATCAAAGTCAACACCTTTTTAATTCCATTCTAGAGCTTCTAAATGACTCACACTCTTAGCTAAAGCCTCCTCCTGATGACGTTGAAGAGCGGCATCCATAAGATCATCATCAAAGTCCCAATCATTCGAGAGTTGTTGACCCTTACCCCTCCCCTCCCCCTCCGAAGACACATCACTCTCCTTTCCGACATCCTCATCGTCACTATCTTCAACGGTTTCCTCAGACACTTTTCTGGCGTTTTCTTTCGTCGGTAAAGCAAACTTGATAATATTCGAATTTTCAAGCAACTCGTCCGAGTTCAATCCCTCAGGAATAAACCACTTGACCTCATCAGCTGCCGATGTTAAGATAACCAGGATTTATGAAAAAAACTTACGGTTTATTTTGTCCTCCTCGAACTTGAACAACCGAAAAAGAATTTGAAGATGTCGACTCTTTTTAATCGCTCTTCGTTGTCGTTCACTAATAACTAAACAAACTTTAATAAACAAAATCGCAGAAAAACTTAACTCTTTTCTTCTAAATCTTGTTTCTCCACAAACGTTCTGTTCTCGCGGAATGCCGCCACCTCTGACAATGTCTGTGTTGCAAAAAAAGAAAAGGTCAATCGTAAAATTCGGATATAATAATCACTAACAATCATCAACCACTCCATTACACTCTTCTGACGAACCACCAAGTATGATAAAGCTTTATCCACTTTCTCCTTCCACGACAGGCTGACAACAATGAGTATCACCCATATTCGCAAAAAATATTACCTCGTGTTTACTTCATAATCATACTTCCTCGCCCTATATCAAAAAAAATCTAAGCAAACAAAGACCGATGCAAAAATTCCCTACATCTGCGCCTTTGCCGAATTCTCAATGACCTCATACGGCCGATTACTCTGCAACCTAATACAATCTGCCCTCGTTTTCGGGAACATCAACTACAAAATCTATCAACCTACATCCAAAACTTCCACTCCTTACTTCAACATATATCATCGGATTATCTGCTGCTCGTTTCGCAAACTGCTTCATAAGGAACGAGATAAAGGGGACAATTTTCTCGTATCCCGGACATTGCGTTGAAGAGCCCCGGAATTTGGTGACGCGGCTAAAGAGTTCAAGTACAGAGAGCTTGCAAAAACGAGTTAATGAGGAAAGCGAGGAAGGGAGTACCCTATAAAAGAAGGCCTGCATGTCGAGTTTGACAAAGATGCGATGAAACATGACAACAATCATTTGAAAGTACTTGTCTTCCAACGTTTCATATTGAGACAAAAGTTCGCAGTAAGTGTCAACAACATTTTCCGATGCAAATTCCTGGAAAAGCGCGATAAGCAAGAAAGTCTAAAGCAACAAGTCCTACCGTCTCAATCTTCTCAAACCGAAACTCATGTTCAATGTACTCTGCTGTCGGCAACTGCTCTTCATCCTCCGACAACACATCCTGCACAACAGCTCCGTCATCCACTAAAAAAAACCAAGATTAAAACTCCACAAAAGTCCCTTCTACAAACCGTCATTCCCCGTCTTTTTCGGTTTTGCCTTTCTCGCCTTCTTCTTCTTCCTCACAAGCATCGTTTTCTTCTCCTTGGAATACCCTTTCAACATTTGAAGCAGAATATGAATTGTCTCGATAAGCGATTTAAGATATCTGCGCATTAGTTTAACATTTGAAAAGACAACTCTTACGGATTATTAGGACCCTTAAAGTTTTTGCAGAGCTTAATAATGAGTTCAGTAGTGGAATGTTCGTAGTAGAGGTTATTTTGAATGTTATCGGAGGCTTCTCTCCATTCCTCCGATTCGGACTGGGCCATCAAGTCGAGGGAGACCAACTAGAGAAAACAAGAGAGAAGGATCAGTCACTACGTGGAAGTAAAGATTTGAGTGATTACCAATTGCTTAAAACAATCAACTGCTATTTGAAGGTCAAAGGTTTTTGTTTTCTATAAATATCGAAATGGAAAGAGCGGTGTATGAGTATTATATACAGCGGGAAGTTCTTTGCAACCTTTTCTGCATCATACGTCCCAATTCTCCTTAGTATAAACGCGACTCCTCTAACGTTTAAGATATCCGAAACAGTGTCGAACCCAAACCGTCCAGACTTATCCTTATTCTTAAGATCAATTGAGTTAAAATTAACGAATAAAGAAAAAATTTAGAATGGAAATAAGGGCTTAAAAAGAATGAGGAATTGACATACCATGATTTTAAGTGCTTGGTATTCCAAGAAAAACGTGATAATTTTCAAAAGCTGAACATGATGCTCTTCACTGACAGTATTTCTTTCCATATCAATATCCTTTTTAATAGAGTCGACAACAGCTGCAAAACAATTCTTAAAGAAAAATAAAACATGACGCAGAACATACCATTAAAGGCGTTCTCGAGAAAACATATCAGCGGTATTTCGAAGAACCTCAAAAGCCTCTGGGCTGACAATCGACCGTGGTCGTGTAGTAATCGTTTGTTTCTACAAAAATAAGAAAAACTACAACGAAAAAAACGCCCATGGGGCAACGAACCATCACATCCGCCTTCATTTTCACAGACCTTCCATCCTTTTTCCCTAGATCCAAAGAATTGCCTATAGAGTGTACAGCTTTACTTGTTTGCTGATGAAGATTCGCCACTCTTCCATTCTAATCACAAAATGAGCTCAAAGGAACTTGCGACAAACACAAAGAAAGAAGCAGTGTTTAATCACCCCAAGTTCAATCGACAACGTTCCACCAAACCTTGAATGTCTAGAAGACGACACCTGCGGCCCGACTTTATGTACTCGTTCGTCTTTCATGAGCCTAGCCAATTCCGATTCCTAGCCAAACCCTCCCATTAAAATCTTATACTTGTATTAATGTTCTCACCGATCGCTCAAAAACGTCCGCCGGACTTCTATCTCGAAATATGTAATACACAATCTCCAGTATAATCGCCTTCCAATCCGCAAACTCCCTCTCCTTGAGTGACCCCGCAATCGTTATAATCAATTGTATAATATTCGACTTTTCAACGCCACTAAAAGTTGTTCCTGTACACATCTATCAATACGAATGAAACTCTCTGTAGCATCAAACCTGGAGCATGGATTGCGTGTATGCTTCTGTTGACGAAAAATAGCTCCACGTGGAGCATCCCTGATTGCCAGTAAATTGCGGAAGAGGAATAATATGATTCTGATACGCGCTTCATCTGATGAATTACGGTCCCTACACGACATTAGCTAAATCAAAAAAACAAATACGGGGACGCACTTGTGCGGTTGCGCAATAATCCTCACAAGCAACTGCATAATTTTCGCAAGCACTTTTCACTCATAAACGCCTCCTTATATCTTCTCAACACATGCGAATGATTCACAATCTCTGGAGACTTTTCATCCACAGGCCAAGTCATTGGCACAAACAACTCAACTAAGTTCGTCAACAACATATTTCAACCGTATGAATTTACCAATAGCGGTAACCAATTTCATGTTGGTCTCAACATTGGTTATAAGGAGAATCGGGATAAGGTGTTTCTGGAGGACTTCCCATTTGCCGAGGGTGAGGAAGGCTTGACGGTCAGGGGTCATATCGTCTTTCCGGAGGATACGTTTGAGGTCTTTCAAGCATTCTATTTGAGGCGTGTGGGGGTTGAGTGTGCGGTGAAGTGACCGAGATTTTTGTTGGGCCTACCTGAGACTTCATCTCCGGGGATGTAAACAAGAGTCGTTCCAGCTTCAGGATCATCGGGATCAATATTCTTTTCCTCATGTCCACCCAATGCAGTGCATATGGACAGCAAGTACTTTTCCTGGTTCTTGTCCATCCTTAAATAGCAAGCGACGGACGGCAGAGAGGTTGTATGTGGTGAGACGATGCAGGTTTTGATGCAGATAAATGGGGAGGTTGATGAGAAGTCCAAGTCCGAAATCGTTGACAAGTTGACAGAAATTGGTTTTGAATCCAACATGACACAGTAAAATGTCCATGCCTGGAAATGTTGATACTGATTATGAACACCTTTCTCGTTTGTTTGTTTTCGCTCTCATAAATAACAAGGACATAGAAAACATGGTGACCGCATACAGTAACCGCGCATTTTACAAAGAGAGTTTATATTTGAATATGAAGAAAATTAAACAGTAACACTCTTCCACTGTCCCGGAGGAATAGCCTCCTCAAGGGCTCCCACGCCTATAACGATAAAGATTCTTTAATAACAAAATTCCAAGACATCTCCAACAATCATCTCAAACCCCAAAAAATCCAACTCAAAAGAAAAAAACTAGCTCACCTTAGCCCGCTGCAAAGCGTTCAACAAATTAATCTCATCCTCCGCCTGCTTAATCAACTCTTCAATCTGTCCATTATCAATCTTGGCCTCAATCTTTGAAACCGATTCCTCAGCCTCCACAATCTGCAGTCTGTGCTTCGTCATCGCTTCCACACTCTTTCTGTACACAGAGTGAGCCGGAATTCTATCAACGTTGCTAAGGAGCTTGTGGTAGAGAGAGATCAACTCGGGACGGGGGTTGGGGTGGACGGGGATGCCATAGATGCCCGTGGTCTGTGAGTTTTAGAAAGGTATTGGATACTTAGTATTCGGTATATCAAAACTATTTGCAGACTATCCAGTAAATCGAAGCACGTCGTCTGAATCTCCAAGCTGTCAAGACATTATGTTTTACCCTTGCGTTCTTCAATGTCTGGAACACATAACCCGTCTAAAAATTCGAAGTATAGTTTCTGTCCTATTCGAGCCAACTCGCTTATCCGCAATTGCTTCCACCATTCCTCCTCCATTCAAACGTCTCCCCGATCCATACATCGATATGTCCACTAATATCTTCTTATCCTTCCTCTTCAAATTTCAAAACCGGTGTTTAATTCATTTGCTAGTTCAATGTTATCCAACATCGCCGACCGCTCCATCCTTCAAGTACATTTCAAATTACCCCGTCCTCCACATTTACCGAATGAAACTAACGCGGCCCTAAGCCGCAATCTATACCGACCACTCAAGATCCATTTGCTCAACCAACCACCATCACTAATCCTGTAACACCCCTTCAAAGTTCCCTTAACAAGACCTTCCCCACACCATACGACATCCATGCCAAATCCATCTTGAGCTACATTGACGAGCGAAGCGATGTATTACCTCCTTGAGCTTGACGACCTGACGAAGGACTCTTGAGCTGAACATGGTATTGAGATTTCGAGTGTTACACAGTAAAAATGAAAAAGCTATGGACGTTTGGATGCTATAGTGGAAGCTTGTAGGATTTGGAGTTGGACAACGGTCAAAGGGTTGAGGTCCATATGGGCTTTATATTTGGATAATTTACAGATTATTTAAGATTTGACTTAGCATGCGCAACGTGTTTAAAGTGTCCTTGAAAGCCGTATTTGAATTCCTTGAAATTTTATCTTTATGTATTCAGTATTCTTCCGTCTTATACCCTTGAATTTTACTCTTCGATCGGACGATTTTAACAAAGAAGGTCAAAGATGATTCATTTAAGAAATCTGGTGTTCTTACTTCATATCTTGTGTTAATTTCCACCGTTATAAATACATACTATTACGAGTGATATACTGCTTTTGTAACGTATTTATTTCTTTACTTCTGATCAGCAAGTATATTCTTGATATCTCCTACGCAGCTAGTAATTAAAAACTCCATCATAATAAATTTATGAGCGCAACGATATTCATTCAGCCAAAAGCTACTCAGTGTTTCAACCCTTCAAGTTCTGCTTGACGCTCCTTGAACGGGGGGACGCTGACAATGATAGCTGCTTTGGCGTAAATTTCATCCCGTAGCAAAGGTTCGTTGCCCATAGCCGGAACTCTAATGAGATGCTCTTCGTGAACTGGCTTCTGACACCACACCACATCAGTCCGTTTAGATACAGATAGGTTTTCATACATATGCTCAATGGACATCTCAAGATCATATAACCGATCCCACGTAGTAAGGCAGAGTTGAGGATCTTGATCACCTTCCCACACGTCGCGCTCTCGCTGAGGTTGAGTACCCGCATCCTTATTGTTGTTAAAGGTGACCTCCTCATCGCCAGCGTCGCCATCAACGTCGTCGTCACAGTCTTCCTCAAAGTCCATCTTATACCACTCAACGTGTCTATCCACGTCGTCCCGTGAAAAAACAGGAAAGTATCTCGCATTGTAATCCAAGCAGATTCACAACCTGCTTTAAAGCCAGATCCCTCCCCACAAGCACAGGCGGGTCAGAGCTTCTTGGCGACGTTGCGTAAGAGTGAAAGCACCCAAACCCCAGCTTTGTACCGTTTGGCGCAAACGTAGGATCAGAGAGCGCGTTTTCAAACATTCTGAACATGGGAAGAGATTTGATATCAACGGTGTGAACTTTATGTAATAATTCCGCAGGTTCAAGTCGATGAATATTGTAGGTCAATGTGATGCGATGGCCAGATGTAATTTCATGGATCTCATGCTCAACGTCAGAGTAAAACGCAGCCCATTTTAGGCTTGAGGACGCAGGATCCTGGTTTGCCCAGTCGATAGAATGGCTCTGCTCACCACGCCTCACAACAAGTTCGCCGCCCATAAACTGCGTGGGCAAGCATACCACCAATGAAGCAAACATGTTGGTGGATGTGGGGGTATCAACGTGAGCTTTAAAATGCCCACCGGACTGTAAACGTTCAACTTGTACAGAGAAAACAAAAGACCTTTCACCATAGGGTTAAGGTATCGAGTGAGATCCGCAACAAGGTCTGGATGTTCAGCAGGATGAAAGTTGCATGCGAATTGGTTTAAGGTTGAGTTGAAGCGCTTTGCGATAGGTTTCGTCGAAAACGCGCTCTTTGCCGAGACCGAATGAAGCTGGAGTCGAGGACTCGACGAGTTTGGTGATGCAGGTGGAGGTGAGGGGAAGTTTGATGGTGCATGCGCCGTCAGTGGGGTGATCATGGAAGATTCTGAATTGGTCTCTGTTCAGATGGATAGAGCCTGCGCATTGGAATGACCAGGTTTTGCCATCTTCTTGATGGATGCCAGAGAGATTGGAAAGGTGGTGGTGGTGGTGGTGGTGATTACGTTTAGAAGAAAGACGCTTGCTGTTCCACTGACGACAAACAGAAGCAGTAGTGATGGTACCATCCATGTCAACTCCATAGGATTGCGGGTGTAAGGGGTGATGAACAACAGCCGTTGCAGGCGTGAAGTGATCATTACTGGAAGATGGTTTATTTGTATTTGCAAGAGTGTCATTATTTATTTGAGCGACAACAGGTTCTGTGAGAAGTGAGTATGTACATAATAATTGTATGTGCGTGTATATGTATTGCATGCAATGTATGTAATGGATGTAATGTATTGTATGTAATGTATGTAATGTATTGCATGTATTGTATTGGATATTAAAAAGTATTTTCTTAATGAATAATATAAAAGTACATAACATATGATAGATATCATATCAATCTATTATACATAAATACTAATATCATGTAAATATAAAACATTTTAAATGCAATCTGCACATCTGTAAATATAATAATAATTGTTGTTGACACATGAAAAGAGAGTCAGCTGATATAAATATTTAAAGATCTTCATTCTTTTGTTATTTATTATCATTTCTCACCATCTTATCTTGCGTGGTACAAGATGTAATCAGTTCCTCTTTCACTCTTTAAATTTTCTTTTTTTTTTTCTCTTTTTCTTTTTTCCTTTCCATGAATTAACATTATTATTGTTTACCACATCTACTATATAAATACATTATTATTATATGACGATGATATCTATTTATCTATGAAATAAATAATTGATTAAAATACTATTATTATTTCATCATCAGCCGCATAGTGCTCACCCAACCAACCCTCACAGCCCATTTTATTTCATTTTACTTCTTTCTTTTCTCACATCCACCCCACTGCTCTGCTACACATACACTACACTACATCTACACTACACCTACAACTACACTACAACTACTCTCGAAAAGAATGTTTAGCTCACCAAAGAACTCGGTTGCTGCTGCTGTACAAGCTGCTGCATCTTCCTCTTCTTCATCATCATCATCATCTTCATCTTCATCAACATCATCAATGCACTCCTCATCTTCTCCCTCGTCGGCGGTATCTGCAGTCGCTGCAGTATCAACTTCCCCTCAGATGGCTGCCATTGCAGTCGCAGCGTCAGCATCAGTCGCATCATTCAACATCTTCCTCACCACCTCCAACACCTCCACTCCCTCACAGAATTCCAGAGATATAGGAGTGAGTGCATATTTTTGTTTGTTTGATGACGTTCTTTACTTGAAACTAATCATTACCTTTCTTCACATTCAGACAACTTCATCTCTGGCGCGGTAGCCCTGTCCACGGCATTTGCTGCCATGCATCCTTTGGACACCCTTAAAACAAGAATGCAGGCTAGTGTCGGCTCTTCATCACAAGGCGTTGGTCTCCCCCCTCTTCGCGCCATCTTGACCACGGATTTCTTTAGAACTCTTGGAAGAGGGTTCCTCGCTAGTGTCCTTGGGGCGGGTCCTCAGGTAATAAGAAATGAAGATGCGGTCTTGTGCCCACATTTTTCTATCATTTGAGAAACATCATTTACTTACCAAATTCCGTGTCATTACCATAAACAGGGTGGACTTCGTCTCTCCTCGTACGAATTTACAAAATACCACCTCCAAAATCACAACATTCACCACCTTGACCCTAAAATCATTGCCCCTTCCGCTAAACAACGGCCCAACCTGATTTCAAGTATGGCCTCACGTCCATCACTGCATCCGCCATCTCTGCTGTGGTCGGCGATCTGGCCTCATCCATTGTCAAAGTGCCGCGTGAGGTTATTACATCTCGTCTCCAGACCTCTTCGGGTGTTGGTCCAGGACAGGTTATCGACTCTATTCTTAGGACGCAAGGGCCCGCTGGTTTCTTTCAAGGGTTCTGGTCTACAACCGCAAGAGGTCAGTAAAAGTCCTGATGTCTTTATAAAACTTGTGCTTGGGTTGGAAGAGGTTACTAACCACTTTCTTTCATCTCTTAGATGCACCTTTCATGGTGATCCTCTTTTGCACCTACGAGACTTTTAAGCAATACCAACACCGATTTATTATTACAAAGTACCCCGAAATCGACGACGAAGTCCCCATTACCACAGTTCGTTCCACCGTGTTTGGCGGCATTTCAGGTGCTCTCGCTGGGTTCCTTACAACACCCTTTGACGTTATCAAGACCCAAGTCATGACTTCTGCTGTGGGATCGCGTGCCACCCGTCCATGTTTGCGGTCGCACGTGATGTCGTCTTGTCTAAGAGGAACGCCATGTTTGCCAAAAACCCAAATGTGGGACCGATTGCAGGCAGAGTGGTTCCTCTTTCAGTTCTTTTCACCGGGGCGTCGCTCGTTCGGTTTGGTGGTTTGGAATTTGCTCCATTTTCTTTCCGGTAAGCTTCCTTTCTCCTATGCGTGTCCCTTTTTATATCATCCAAATTCTATTTCTAACATATCTCTTTTGTTATCAAGATTTATGAGCGATCGAAAGACTATCTTTACCACATCTCGGATTGATTCAATCATCCACCTCCACCCCGCATGCATTTCCAACCCTAAACTATTTGTTCTTTATACCTTTGTCTAACTTTTATATCGAGCCCCAATGTAGGCTATTCTCCAACTGTTTTATTTGTTTATGTAACAAACTACATTTTTCATTAGTCTTTTTTTCGCTTCTCCCTGAGCGGTGTATAGATGTGCTTTAGTCTTTTGTGAAGACCTTTTCCGTTTATTTTGAAATGTTCCAACGCCGTATGTTCTCAGCGATGTCGTCGCGACTTTCCCTGTTGTAAGCATCACTTCTCACAGTTATATTTAAAAAATCGCGGATGCCTATCGCCTGTCCCCTTTCCAAAGTGAAAAATTCAGTTAAGACAAGGAGTTCCAAAAAATGCCGTTCAAGCAACCTCCTCAACTCGTCCTGGTCCTCGTCCTCGGACAAAACCCCATCGAAGAAGAAATCGCCGACCACCAAACCCTTCACCACCAACACACAACAACCTACACCCTCCCCCGTCGCACCCGTTCCCCCTCTCCCTCCACCTTCCTCGACCGTCCCCGTCGTCGCCCAAGTCCCTCCCGCCGTCACAAAACGCAAAAGAAGACCTCAACCATCTCTACTCGATACCCAAAGCCCTTCTCCCTGTTGACGGGCGACCCGGTTTAAGCTACCTCTGGGAATATCTTGTTGTGAATGGATGGAGCGATCGGACTGTGTTTGGGGTGGATGCGCTGTCGTTCAAGGCTGTGGAGAGGTGGGGGTTGCATCAGGGATTGGAGATGGATCAGATTTTGAATGTGGGGAGTGTGGATGTTGAGAGCGATGGGTGAGAGTTGAAAGTTTTACCTTATGCTCTTCACCGTCGCTGACATGGCTTATATAGGCGGAACCTCATTGATACATTGGACCTTGTAGCTGGGATGGGTCTCTTCACTTCTTCACCAAAAACCCCTCGTACCTCCCAAGTCTCCATTACCTCCGACGACACCACCACTGGACGCGTCGTAGTGATTCAATCGGACATTCTCTTGGATGCCGAACTCGAATCCTTGTTATTCGCTGAACCCGTTGAAGAGGATGCTTCGTGGATTGTAGCGGGATCCCGTAGTTTGGAACCTAATGGACCATTCAAGACATCTTCCGAGAAACTAGAGTCTGTAAATGGGGAGTGGGAGGTTAATGTGTTGGGGACGCGATTGGAGAAGCCGGAAAGGTATAAGAGGTTAGGTGCTCCACCCGTTGCCATGAACCTGTCAGCTTTGGCGGTTTCGAAACTCGTGGCTTACGTGGAAGATCGGGCTTTGGAACTCGATGCTTTGGAAACGCGTGGCGGGGTCTCATCCACCAACAAGGGTTTAGAATCAGTCGTTACCCTCCACCCATGAACAAACTCACCATCACACCTCCACCCCCTCGCTCTGAATACCTCCCCCTCCTCTCCCATCTCACCAAAACCTCACCCTTTATCCTTAAAACCGCAAACCAATCCCCGACCTCCATCTGGCCATGGTCAGACTCCACAGGTCTCCCCAATCCCCTCACCTCCCCAACCTCCCCAACCTTGCCGACCTTTCCCGACCCATTCTTAAAGAATACCTCACCCACTGGCGTTCCGTCAAACTCCAAACCCCGCCAACACCCCCAACCTCTCTCACCCCTTCACTCACAACCCTTCACCCAGACCTCCCAACACCTCCCATCACAACACACGCGCACGCAAGGGTAGGGCTCATGGGGAACCCCAGTGACGGATTCCACGGTGCAACCCTCTCCCTCCTTATAGCCAATTTCTATGGTGAAGTCACGCTCATACCGAATCCTTCTGAACTCGATGAAACCGTCACCATTGCCCCGAACCCTGTGTGCGATCCGTTTTGGGTTTCAGAGCATTGAGGTTGCGAGCACGGTTTGTGCGAGAGATGGGTATTATGGGGTCGGGAGATTGTTTTTGGCGGGATGACGGTTTTTGTGGGGTTTTGTGTGGAACGAGGGTGCCGTTGAGGAAGAGGGGGTTTCAGGTGGTTTATCGGACAAATGTCCCTAGGTATATTGTTGTACTTTTCTTTCCCTCTCTTACCAATTCCTTCCGATTACATTTTCTTGTGTTGTCCTATTCCCCCCCATTACATCGATCTGAACCATTTCATCAACAGACAAGTCGGCCTTGCCGGTTCCTCCGCGCTCATCACCGCTCTCCTCCAAGCCCTCATCCAATTCCATGGTCTTGACAAGGACCCCACCTTGTTCCCACCCCACGTCCGCGCCAACCTGGCGTTGTCGGCAGAACGTGATGAACTCAATATTGCGGCTGGACAGCAGGATCGAGTGATTCAGGCTTATGGAGGACTTGTGTTTATGGATTTTAATAGGACTTTGATGGAAAGTCGGGGGTATGGGGAGTATGAGAGGTTGGAGAGGGGGTTGTGCCGGAGGGTCTTTGGATGGGTAAATTGATTTTTTGGTTTGTGCTTTTTTTTTTTGGAATGGAAGCTGATGATGCGTTTTGTAAAGCTTTTGTTGCGCAGCCGTCGGACTCTGGTAAGTTCAGTTCATGCCTCCTTCTATTTTCGGGAATCAACACATCTTGATCTGTAATATCCAAATAGGCACCATCCACAGCAACGTGAAAGCGCGATTCCTTAAAGGCGACCCAGAGGTATACACACACAAACCACTCCGCCGTGTCCAAACTCACCCTTTCCTTAACCCCCAAGATTGTTGCAGCCATGAAACATTTTGCGCAACTCGCCAAACGTGGACGAGACGCGTTGCTCAGTGGCGACGTGAGCGGGTTTGCGGAATTGATGGATGAGAATTTTGATACGAGGAGACGCATTTATGGGGATGAGGTTATTGGGGAGATGAATTTGAGGATTGTTATGATTGCAAGGTCGTATGGGCATTCGGCGAAATTTTCGGGTAAGAGTTTATGTATTATCTTTCATTTGGTTTTGAAGTGTTGATGGTTTTTTTTTTTTTTTTTTTTTTTTTTTTTTTCTGGGTGGGCATTTTTTTTGTTTATAGGGTCTGGAGGATGTGTTGTGGGGATGTGGAAGGGGAAGAGAGATGCTGCTGAAAGGGTTGCGGAGACGAAGAAGATGAAGAGGGAGTTGCAGAGGAATGGTGAGTGTTTATAGTTTTTATTGTATAATGTTAACGTTATGGATAGGTTTTGTGTTTCAATTCATCAAACCGTGTTTTTATTAAAACTTTGTGAATTTTATAAGTGATTTGCTTGATAAATAAATCGAGGCACTTTATAACGGTTTTTTGAGCTGGGGGTTTTTTTTTCAAGTATATCTATTCTTTCTTTTATGCATTTCTTGTGTGGAAGAAAATTATGATGTGTGATACGATTTCAAATGCCGTGCATGAAAAAAGAGAAACATGTAAAATTGGATAAGGGGATGTGCCATAAGCATTTGAGGAATCATGAACCCCGAGTCAGGTTAAATAAAAATATGAAGGTGATGATATCTGAAATAATCGGGAAGCCTTTTACTTGTAATCTTTCTATCAAGTTCATCCGTATCTCCTGTACTTGTAAGCCTTTGCTACAACCTATTGAAAACGTTAGGGAAGAGAAAACGCGACTTTTACCTGTCGTGTTGCCAGGGGATGAGAGTCGGAGGAGAAGGAAGGTGGAGCGCCTTTATCCACAATCGCTTGGCTAGCCTCGAATTCCGTTTTATACGAAGTAATAGGCAGCGGCGCGTCGATAAGATGCATTAATCCTGAGACGCCCTTTCCTTTATAAAGTGTTAATTGAGAATAATGGGAGGGTGATGCGTTTGTTTACCTGCTGCCTCCTTCTTGTAGGTCTGCCGCATTCCCTTGTTGTTGTCGAGGAGTTTACGTTCGTTCACACATGTTGATGGGTTTACGTAGGAGTCTTGATAGAGAGATGGGATTGTGCCGATGGCCCTGCTGCCGTGGTCGAGTTTCATAGAGTTTTCTATTGGTGGGTCAGTCTTGTTGAAAACGTTGACAGTGAGGGCTCACTTGATGTCTGCTCGTTGTTAAAGGTAGATTGATATAGAGACACGTAGAGAAACTTATCAACTGCGCCTGGATTTGTGGGAGCCTCATTGCTCAACTGGCACCACGTTAGTTTCTAAAATGGGCTATAGGAAGATTACTTGTTTTAACGAGGCATTAGGTTCAAGTTTTGGTCGGATATAACGCGGTTCACCGACATTCGGGAAATCACCCTTTTGTCTGTAATCCACTTCATATGTTGATGGTTCGGTGGGGAACAAGGTCAAGTCTTCTTTGAGCATCTTGGATTGTCGCTCGCTGTGCCTCTACAGTCAACCTCGGAAAGCAATAAAAGCCGCCTCACCTGCTCGGGTTATCCGGAAATGCCTTCTCTGAGGTTTCGAATGAACCGAATCCTCCGATGACTCCTTCTCTATCTTAATAGGTATGTACATGATGGCAATGGAGTTCAACCCCTCCCTCGGTTGTATGCGAAAATTGTGTGATCGTTGGGTATTTTTTTGGAATCGTTTCGAATTGTCCAGATTGTGTCCTTCCACCCCCATTGTCCATTTTTATAATCTTGCTGGCCCCCAATCACTTTGATACGACGCTTGCCCCCAATGAGCCATTTGGTGAACCTCGTCAACAATCAAAAGATAGCTGTCCTAGCAGATTTTGAGACAGAATCGGGAATTCCGTTGAAGGATATTCCGGTGGCTTATAAAACATGGGGGACTCTAAATAGTGATGGAAGTAACTGTATGGTGATTTGTCATGCGTTATCGGGGTCTGCCGATGTAGAGGACTGGTGAGTGGAATTCGTTATGGCCTGCATGCATTGGTGGCTCTCATGCTGTCGTTTTAGGTGGGGTCCGCTTCTTGGACCTGGGAGGGCATTTGATCCAAGCGTCTTTTTCATCTTTTGTGGAAACGTCTTTGGATCCCCTTATGGAAGCTTTGCGCCTGTCACGATTAATCCGGAAACGGGGAAACCGTTTGGACCAGAGTTTCCGTTGATGACGATCAGGGATGATGTTCGGTGAGTTGCATGCATGAGTTGGACGAATGCTGACTTATGTCTAAAAAGGGCTCATAAAACGATTTTGGATACACTTGGTGTGAAGGAGGTGCAGTATGTCATTGGAGGTTCTATGGGTGGAATGCAGGTATAAACATTCTTTTAATTCTTTAAGATGCATGCTGAGTGCTAAAAGGTCATGGAATGGGCATTCTTTGGTCCCAATTACGTAAAGCACATTGTGCCGATTGCCACGTCTGGACGTCATTCTGCATGGGGAATTTCATGGGGAGAGGTAAACACTATCCCTTAACCGATGCGGTTACTAACCCCGTAAGCTAGGCTCAAAGGCAGAGCATCTACAGCGATCCCAATTACAGTAGGTTCATGATTGATGTCGTTGTACATGCTGACATGGCTTTTCCGGCAAAAAAGTTGATGGCTATTACTCCGATGACAAGGTGACAAAAATCTCATCAGTTTTGACAAAAACATGTGCTGACCAAAAACACCTACAGCCACCTTCCCAAGGTCTTGCTGCCGCTCGTATGGCTGCCTTGTTGACATATCGGTCAAGAAATTCATTCGAAACGAGGTTTGGCCGGAACGCGGCCCCTGGAAAACCAATCCCACGGTCTACGGGTCAGCATGGCCAGCATCAGCAGCAAGCAATGTTTCACAATGAAGGCAACAAGGTGCGCTTGCATCTGGAAAAGGGCGATACTGTGAATTTTTTGGATTCAAAGGAGGGGTGAAGGCGCCGACAGTGTTCTCTGCTCAAAGTTATCTTCGGTATCAAGGGATAAATTCATTAAGCGATTTGATGCCAACTGTTATATTGCGTTGACACGGAAGATGGACTGCCATGATATCTCACTTGGACGAGGATCCTATGAGGATGCATTGGCGACTATTGAGCAGCCAACTCTAGTTATCGGTGAGAGTAACAGTTACTTATCCCGCATGCTGACACTGTCAAATCAGGAATCGAAACCGACGGCCTTTTCACACTGTCCGAACAATACGAGCTATCCGAACAGGTAAAGTTTAGCAGTTAACTTTAAGACGATAGCGCATCTAACAAGAAAAAAATCAAACACGCAACAATGTAGATTCCGAATTCCGAGATTATTATAATTCATTCATTTGAAGGACACGATGGGTTCCTTCTTGAGTTTGAGCAGATGAACAAACATCTGACCGCATTCATTAGAGCAAAAACTCCATTGCTTGTAGGGAGTTCGAAGACTCCGAGTGAACCGATAGAGGTTAAGGCGAGCACGTTTGGGGAGGCAGAAGGACCTGATGCGCTTTTGTGGTAGAGATTGAAGGGATTTGCGGGGGCTGATTCGACGCTTTACTCTTTTTTTCATTCTTTCATTTCTTTCCTTCAACAAATAAACGTGTTGGTTGACTGTTATTGTTAAGTGCAAAAAAAAAGATGGTTAGCGTTGAATATGTAGTTCAATTTAGTAGTATGATAATATGGATAAATGAAAATACCTATAGGGTCATATTTCCTCAATGTCAGCTTTGGGACAGCTCTCCTTCTTGTTGTTGTGTAAAAGAATCCAGTTCCAGCCGAGCTAATGAGCCTTGCGACGATAGTTCTATTTTGTTTTGATTTGGGTATACAGGGGATTTAAGAAGCAAGATGGAATAAGATGGTTAGGTCATTGTTGAAGAATCACAATGTTTTAATAAAGCAAAAAGGATTCAAAGTGCACTGGTGAATAAAAAGTCATAACACATCTACGATGTGCATGGAGTGAGAGAATGCTTTTCACTCTTTCATCGCTCGCTCTCTCTCTCTCTCTCTCTCTCTCTTCCTGGCATTCTTGCATTGTGCTCAACTCACCTTGCCTTTGCTTTTTTCGACATTTCGCTTCAGTATCTGCTTTGAGTAACGTTCAGTTGGTCTTTGAGAATTCGAACACGTATTACTTTCAGAGTAAGGCGAATATTCATGGAGATGATGGCGGTGCATATAAGGCAAGGTGCATAAGGAGTATGCTCATCACCTGCAGCAACTCGTTTGTACTTGCCGACAGGTGTAAACATCCACGGTTCTTTCACGCAACAACACCATTCAAGTGTCCCCTACAATACATCTCAATAATCAATATAAAATACATAGAAAGAAAAAAAGAAACTTGTCTCTCAAAGGGCTTCAGCCAGTAACACACACTCATTTCGTCCTTCAACAAACAACCCCTACTCTTTACTATTATACATCAAACCATGGCCTCCTATACCAACTACATTCGGGTGGATCAACAGACCGTCGACTTGATCAGGTCTCAGGTGAGTTTGATGCAACAGCTATGCCTTAGACATATCCATGGTGCTCACATCGTCCTCGTTGGCGTTTAAAAGGGAAAGGCAAGGCTGGACAAGCTCAAGCCCATGTCGGAATTCTTCGACAAGACCAGTTAAGATCTCACACACATTCACCGTGCAAACCCTTGCTGGTTCTTACCTTTTCTCCATAGGATTCATCCCGCCGGCTGACTTCAGGACATTTACTGCCCGTCTCCAAACCAACCTTATTCATTTCCAATCCAATTACCTCGCATTTGGACTTGTTGCCATACTCTACAGCCTATTGACCAACCTATGGCTTCTCTTTGACGTAGTATTTGTTCTCGGTGAGTTTTTATGAAAAGACAAGACATCAGGAACTCATGCAATGCGTTTACAGTGGGCGTCCGTTACATAACCGCCATGTCCCCGAACGAACCCGTAAGTCATATTTATAGCCAAATAACTTTTGTATCTGACGCGATCCTATTTAGACTTCTCTCTTTGGAGGCAAAGTCATCCTAACTCAAAATCAGGCATGGATCGCCCTGGCATGTCTTGCCACTCTGATACTCTGGGTTCACTGCTGCTGGATCCGCCATCTTCTGGGTGGCTTCTGTCACTATCACGTTGATTGTTCTTCACGCAGGTTTCATGGAAAAGCCCATTGAGAGCGATTTTGCCTCTGAAGAAGTTTGATTTGTAATAGATCTTTGTCTTGTTTCTTTCAATAATATATATCGTTGAACCTCCTCAAGTACTCTTGTCGAGTCCTTTCCGTCCCGAAAAACTTGAAAAAATTCGGACAAACTCTCAGATTCCATGGAGGTGAGGCATTCCTCAGTGAAATACACTGTTCTAAACCACGCAGTTTGTGAGCCGAAGGTTTATCTTGGATGCCATCGATGGGCGTAAACTATTGTGGACGGATGAGGAATTCGATCGATTAATCAAGGAGCACGGAGATGCGTGGGCCTTAGGCCTTGATTGTAAAGAACTGTAGAGAGATGACTAGCGCTGACACCATCCAAAGGGTTCAAGAAACCCGGCACCGCGGCTGCACCTTCTAAAACCTCAGATGCCATCACAAGCTCACAGGAACTCAAAAGAATTTGACATTAAAGCTCAGCGAGTACCTCCAGCTGGACCAGTACCAATGTTACCAGATGTTGAGAACTTGTCTTGAAGATCAAGTGCGGCGTGCTGCCGCGACGTCCAAGAATGGTGATAAGTCAAAGGAAGAGCATATCGAACATTTGGTTGACTCGGTTACAAAGTTTTACTTTGAGGTATTTCAGCGTGTTCGTTTTCTTGTAATGACGATTGTCGCAGGAAAGAGTATCCTCGATACAGTTGATGAGTGCTCTCATTCGAAGCCAGCGGCGAGGAAAGTCATCCATATCATCAGAGGATAAAGAATTACATTGATACTGTGTTTGGGGAAGGTCGGGGCAAGGAGTTTTCGAATCGGATTTCCAACATTTTAAATCATCCATCACACGGAAGATTCCCTCTCACGTTGAAACTCAAGGAGCCCGATCAACGACATGGATGAGACACTATCTTTATGAACAAAAAGCACTTCTCGGTCTTTTATTTTTACTTCACTATGAGTTGGTCGCCGCAGACTCCGCAGAGATTTTCAATATTGTTCAAGAACTGCATAACGTCAAGTTTGGACTCGTTCAAGCAAATTCGCCGCTGTTTGATGAGTATTCGCACAACTTATCAAAGGAAGTTTCTTTTCTTTGCGGCCTCCTCGTATTGACGTCTTTGAACTTGGAAAGCCTTTTGGATGTGAATGACGAATATGCAATTGATCAGATCTTTCCTCTAGAGGACATGCATCAGAAGGCTATCACCGAAATAATTTCAGTTTATGGCACACTTCGTCAGCGGCAAATCAGGAGACGGTGATCGGGATGCTGCTTCTCGCATGGGGATGTGTGTTGCAGGCTTCCGTCCAAACGGGGTCACATCTTCGACAGATTCCGTCTAAATTACCAGAGAAACTTGTCGTCATTGCATCAAATCTGAAGTATTCAGTTACGTTGAGCAAGCTATCAACAGCTACTGTGACGTTGACGAGCCCACGGGAAACGTCTTTAGATCAATATTGAAGGGGTTGTTGAACTTGCTGTCATGCACGTTTACAGTAGGAAGTCATCCGGATTTCCATGCCATCGCTTCATGTTATTCTGCCATCTTCCGGGGTTCTCCTGATTTGAGCATACAGTTTTGGTATCAGGATTATCCTGTTGATAGTAGAAGAGCCATCTTGGACTCTGCCAAAAACAGGTTCCCGTACGAAGCGCATACATTCATCGACCTGTGCAGCTCGCTGTCGAATAATAGCGAGACATCAAAGTTCTTGTTCAGATACCTCTGTCAAATGAGGACCTACACCTTTGAGGTCTCAAAAGAAAACTTGAAGCAAGTATCCGATACGATGTACGTGCTCCGGTCGGGAGTTTCCTTGATACCGAATTCTGTGGGTGTATCTAGTTTCCAAGCACTACCGAATACGAGAGCAAGGCTGCTGTCAAGCACCCCTACCATCGTCAATCTTGAGTACACGTATAGCGTCTTCCATCTTCTCGTCAATTTGGTGGAAGTGTTTTTTAAGGTCCGAGAATACTGTTACCCTCGGTGCAGAGTATTCCTCGCTAAACCTCGTCACCGATGTCGTCAAACTCTTCCATTCCATCGCGGTGGAGGCCGATAAGGATTTGTTTGTAGTGATGGTGCAGCATTTATCTACACCACAGAACTCTACCGCTGGCGGACCTGGTGATGAGGTTGAGCTGTTTTGCCGCATTCTGAATAAGTCGTGTATGCTTCATAGTCCGCCTCAAGATTTAATCGAGTCGTGCATTGATATCATTGCTTTGTTTATCTCGCATATGCCGGATGCCATATCGCCCCATCTCCCTGACCTCCTCATCATCCCCAAGTTTAGGCATCGGAAGTACCAAGAATTCGGAGATCTTCCTGCAAGCAACTACTTGCAATCGGTACTATTGCCTTTTGAAAGGTCAAGGGGTGTTTACACTGTCACTCTCTCATTTCTTCATCTGGTAAGGGCTTTGCTGAAAGAAACCAGGCTGGCCTCCGCGGTGAGGGAGGAGATTTTGGAGTCATCGATCATGTTTATTCACTCTGAGATCTTCCCCACATACGGGACTTGGCGGTATCAAAAGCTTCTCGAAAAGTTCAAGATCACTTTTGCCATCTTAAAAATCTTTAACGAGATTTTTGGGAAAAGCATTGGGGAGACTGATGCAGGGGTTTTGACGAGAAAGACTGGAAGGGTGATGCCATACCTCGACCCGTTTGACTTGGCTGCTGCTCATCAGTTTTTGTTGAAGAGCTACTTGTCGGAAAGTTCGCTCTACCAACTCTCCCGCTTCTTGACGTTCTTGCATCCGGCAATACGGCGCCAGATAACTTCTTTAACTCACGGAAAATGAAGGAAGGAAAGGCCCTTGAGACTGCTATCATTGAGGCTTTTAAAGTTTACCAACACTCTTCTCAAGTTCCGCAAGAGCCGGAAACTACATCCGACACTTTTGGAGCACGCTCTGTTGGATAGAACCGTTCAAGCAACAGGACGGCAAGAAGTCACAGAATTGATGAATGTTATTGGGTCTTATGTGTTGTACGCGCATGACTCTGACGTGAACATTCTAGCGATTGAGACGCTTACCCTGCTTTGCTCGATTGCGGCAGAGTGGGAACCGAGGCCACCGTCGTTTATTGGTTACTTTGGATCAAACGCTCATTCCATTGTGGCTTCTCTCATAGAATTTGCCAATAGAGATGAGGAGGGAGTTGAGGATGGGATGGGGATTTCTGAGCGACTTCAGTGTGCGTCCTTAAATTTAATTTGTATTATTATAAGGACGCAGCCCGGGTTGGGACGCTGTTTTTACATAAAAGACAGAACGGGGTGGAGGATGGGGAGGGCTCAGCGCTTGACACTCTTTCGAAGGGGCCCAACACTGTACTGGATGTTGTGTTGAGGGTACTTGAAGATTGGAAAGGGAAGGGGAAGGGGAAGTTGCCGGTGCTTTATTCGGCAGTGACGCTTCTTGAGACGTTATGGTCAAGTGCTGCAGAGCATCAGATTGCACTTGGCAACCTTCGTTTAAATGAAGCGTTTTGGAAGAATTTGGAGTATCTTGCTTTTCGGATGAAGGGGATGGTATGGAGGTTGTAGTGGAAGATACGATTTTGACTCTGAAGATTAAGGCATCAATCTTCAGAGTTTTAGCATATGAGATGCATTTTGTGACAGGGATGGGGGTGCGGAGGCGTTGAAGAAAGCTAGCAGTTCAGTGTCTCTTCGGTCTGTAGTCCGGTTGTTCCATAAAGAGACTATGGAGCAATTAGTTGGGAGTTCAAATTCAATATGATTGATTTCAGTATTTCGGCAGAGTTGGGGAATATGTGCCTTGCCGTTTGTGGGTTTGACATTGAAGTTTTGGCGTCTAGACACTGGCATCCTTCGTTTGATGTGATGTTACAAGATCAGAGCTTGACTTATAGTGTTGACTTTATTCGGCAGAAGATGGAGGAACACGCAGAGCCGATGCAACTGCGTGAGTTTTATGACAGACTCTGTCATTTCAATACGTTGTCGGCGTTGCTTGATGCAAAGCTGGGGCTGACATCGAGTTTGAGTATGTTGCTCAAGACTTTTTCGCTCAAGTTTGGGGGGTGGATGAGCCGCAAGTGCAGGGACTTTCCAAAGCGGGTTTAGTAGATATCATTTTGACGATTCTACGGTGTTTTAAGGGGACGCATCAAATCACGATGGTGCATTTGAGGTTTCAGTCGTTGTTGTCGGCAACACTTCCCGGGCTTTTGAATCTTTGGATGAAGATATCCGGGGATGATGGCATCGCGATGAACACGGCTTTAGAGATTCTACCGCTATTGCTGCATACGTGGGAGATTGCACCTTCCCGAGATGATCCGGAGGGGTTGTCAATGCAGATCAAGATGGATGTTAGTGGGGCGTTGCTGATTTTGTTGCAAAAGTTGAAGAGTCTACCGGATCGGGTGATGAGGGAGAAGGAGGGGGAGGTCGGTAACGCTCTTACTGGGGTGTTCCCGATTGTCTCCGATATCCTGTCCACGTCGGCGCATGTTGGACCATCGCCGTTGCATCTTTCGTTAATGTCAATTCTTTCGGATAGTTTTAGACTGTCATTTCAAAAAGATGGGAATGCGAATAGTCAGACAGTGGCGAGTATGGGTTTACCAGAGATTATTACTCAGACTTTGAGGTTGATTATAAATGTGCTGTCGGAAGCGGAAAATGGGGGAGGGAAGGATGCACGGGGACCTCTCGGGTTTATTCTACTGGTTGCAGCAACACCGCAAGCTGCAGAGTATCTCATTGACGCGGGGGTGATCTCGTACTTTTCATCGTTACCGATCAGTGATGATCTGGCTGAGGGGCTTGTTCCAAGCATGACCTCTGGGAATCGACCTTTTACCCATGAGATATGGTGCTTGATGCTTTCGGTCCTCTCTGAATCTCTTTTGAATGCTACGCGGTCGTCTTTCACTGAGGCTTGTGTAGGGTTGGTCATCAAATATTGGAGCCAGATTGAAAGATGTTTCCAGAATGCTTTGAGTAACGAATATCGCTGAGTAGCTTGGATGAGTTGGCAAAAATCACGCAACTTTCCTACAGTGTGATTGACGCGATTATGGTGGATGGGGAGACGCAGCTGGAGGCAGGATTCGTGACGATGTTCCATGAATATTGTGTTAGGCTGTTGCAGGACGTTGTATATTTGTTGACGCATCCTGCAACGTTAAGGAAACGGTTGGCGGGGGCGGAAAAAGAGAGAGGAGGGAGTCAAATGGTTGATGAGGTCATAGAGGCTGAGCAAGGCATTGGCGAGCATGAATTGCTTTTGTTCACAATACGTGAGTTTTTCGAATTTTTTTGTGTATTGATTTTTAAGAAATTAACGGAACCTTTTAGTTTGCAATATTGTTTCATCCATTCGCTTGTACTCGAACATTGAGCATGCCTTGATTCAGAGATCTGCGAGCTCGGTTGACTCGTATTTCGACTCACTTCATCAACCGACTCTCACCGAATGTCTTTCGTACGTCGTCGACCTGATGAAACGGGTTGAAAAACCTTCGGACTCTAAACCTCTCAAAATCATCAACAAATTCCCCTCTCCAAGCACCTTGGCTTTGGTATCCCTGCAAACCCTCGCCATCATTGTCGTTCAAGGCAAGATCACCTCTGGAGAGCGGAGGGAGATTGTAGAACTAGTTCAGCAAGTCGTGACTGGACTGGGAAATCTCAAGAATTTGGGGAGGAAGGATCTATTGTCGCAAAACAGGCTGTACAGGAGGTGCGAGAAATTGAACGCTTCCTTGTGAGCACGAAATAGTAGTCTTTCATCTTAAAGATGCTACTTCTGCTTCCAACATCTCGCATGCGATGTCAACCCTTAGGCATTGGTCTACAAGATGCCCCCAACGAGTCTCTAATGCGCTCAACGTGAATCCCACCCTCATCTAACGCAAAAAGTGTTTTTAGTATTTAAAATAAAAAAGATTTAAAGAGACGCCCGTACCTGATCTGTTTTTCTCTCCTTGTTGATATCCGACACTGATTGCTTTTGCGCCTCCAGCTCTTGCTGCAACTTGGCAATAACCGAATCCAATTGCGCATTATGAATCCGCCATGCATTCGACCCAAACTTGTTAATAAGTTCCAAGTTCAACATCTGGTTATGCTTGTGCTCGAGCTGCGCAAACGCATTCTGCACCGCTTGTCCAACTTGCATGCGCAGTCTCTGGTTTGGTCGCTTTAGGAGGTTCTAACCGAAACCGTGCGGTGTCTATCGCAGATATTGATTCGCCCTTGGATACCCTCTCCATCTCCTTCTTTAGAAGCTCATCCGTCTGCACAGAATAAGTTCAGCCCATCGTGAGATTTAGACTTTGTCCGCTTTACCATAAAAAGAGCAAACTCGTCAACTGCGGCTGGTCCGATTCCTTTGGACCGCTGCATCTCCTCCCGTATCGCATCCTCAGCGTATCGTTGTAATCCTGCATGGTTTGAAGCGCCTTAGACCGACACAACTCAACACTATGGAGGCACGCACTCACTTTCATCCTCAAACTCCTTGTCGATATATGGAAGGGCCATCTCTACAAAATTTCTTAATGCAGCAGATTTTAATTTAATTATTGCGTTCACCTTTGATCCTTTTGATCACTTGGGTTCTGAGGCAAAGCAGTTACGGCGTCATGTCCTGCGCATCTTTCGTCAACATGAGATGTCTGGGCATCCAAGGCAGAAAGTGGTGTTTCAGCAGACAAAAACTGCATTTATTGGCTCCAAAAATCCATAAACACAGAGGGCAACATCACACGGCTTCCCTTCAATATTAAAGCAAGAGTGACAGCAGCCAGTTGTACTCAGCCTATGACCCATCTGCCATCTCCTTACCTGCCTTCATACTTACCGCACTATGACTGGATTTTTATTCCCTGACAAGCAACCCTGAGGACACTCCGAAAGAGTAGTCTTGGCGGATGCGGATGCGGAGAAAGGTCATTTAAGTACAGTAACTTAACTCAAGATTTAGCGGATCTGGAAGATTCATATTCCACCTTGAGGACCCTTTGGGACATATTCAACAAGGACGACAGCTTACGATGCAGCCTACCTTCCGGCTGTTGCTGAGGACAACCACAGCATTCTAAAAGCCCATTCTAGAAGCCCAGATTGCAACATGGAAGATAATGTTCCGTGGGATGGGCCGCAAGCATTTAGCCTCAATCAATGCAACCAAGTACGGGTTCAGCACAACTTACATTGGCTGATAAACATGTAACAAAAAAGTGCGGTCAGCCTGTGGATGCTCCTGGACAACACTTTCTACCATGGTTGATGCTGCCTTTGCCTATAAGAGATCTACTACCCATGCGGAAGCCTTTCAAAGCTTTTGAAGGAGCTGGAGGTCACTAACGCTGGACTGGCTGCACGCATCATAGAGCAGCTCACGCAGATGATGGATGCGAAGGAAGACAAACGGCAAAGGGATATAGAAACATAAATTTAAAATGAAGGCTCAGCATGGCAAAAGATTTATTTTCAGGTTGGGCCCCACTGTGATCTTCTCTTGACCCATCCCTCCTACCTAGCTTTGACTAGGGGTAGGGGAGAAGAGTAAAGGAGTTGCTCCAGCAGAGCAAGTCCACAGAGCACTAGGGACAGGATGTACTCCTGAATATAAGTGATGTTGTTGTTGTTTAGCGATGGTGTGGGTGAGTGATTGCAAGATTCTGCTTATTTAAGGGAGAAGGGAACGTGTTTAGTATCTTCATTATCGACTTACCTTGCTTCTAAACCAGTATCAGCACCAGATCGTCTCCAGGCGATCGGGGATGGCTATAAGTCTCCATGCCACCCTACTATGGCACCTTTTGGAACATAGGCTCTTGTTTGCCTCTCAGAGCTTAGAACAGGGTAACCTCACTCATTGCCTGCCGTTAGCGCCTGATCATCGGGTCGGAGAGCACCAGAGGTGGAATGTAGCTGACCAAGCCTTGACTAAAGGACACTGTGAATGAGGAGGGATTCCATCACAGCCTTCCGTCTCAAACGGCCGGATTGCAGCTTCACCAGGTGGTAAGGGGCAGAGGGGTCGACTGTCATCCAACTAAGAGTGAAGGGGAGATCACGCCGCGAGGCCACGCGCGTGGTGATAGAGGATGGGGGATTGACTCAATATCAACTACTTAATTCAACAGGTACAAATTAAATCAAGAAATCTCTCATATTAAAGTAATACACAAAATACAATAAATAATAGACACAACACGTGCACACACACATAAACGGCACATATGCGCGCCACCTCCTTCAATAAAAACCCTATAAACGTGGGAAAAGTAATATAAAAACCCAAAGGGAAAAGAAGGGAGGATTCAATATGACGCGTAAATATACGCGTTGACGCGGATATAACAGAACTCAACCGACTTAGACAAATGTCCGTATGAGCCATAGGCCATATGAATAATGTAATTCTTCACAGCATGGCAAAAGATTTATTTTCAGATTTAAGAAGGGGATGGGTGAGGAGCAGACAGCCTGTTACAACTATGCAATTCTACATTACTGAGAGAGAGATTGGGAATGCCTTGGTGGAGATAGGGCGGTGGAAGCAGGTCAGGAGGTGGAGCAAGAAGAGGCAGATGTGGACATAGGGCAAGGGAGGGGACGAGTGTTGATGCCCAATGGCAACAGAAGGACTCAGTCAGATCAAGCCAACAAATCTTTTCACGAAAAGGAATGAGTTGACTAGAATGAGCTAGATCAAACCAACAAAATCTTCTCAAGCAAAGGAGAGGGTTGACTGGAATGAGCGCTGTACATAATCAGAGGGAAACTAAGTTTTCAGCTTAAAAACAAATGGAGGGTAATGTGCCTGCTGAATTTAATGGAGGGTGCGAGGTATTTTGTGCACAGTACACTCCAACCAGCTTTGAGGTACTGGGCAATGCACTTCAACAAAAGGGACTCAGAACTTGTAACTGAGTGGGGTAACTTCAAGCTTTCCAATTTCTACAAGAATTGCAACGGAGAGGGGCAAGTGTGTTCATCTAGAACAGTTAAGTTTACCAGAAAGGGGAAGAGAGGAGATACAGTTGAGGAACATGCAGAGGAGGGAGGAGGGGTTGTCTATAAGATAGAAGACTCATGGCCAGTGTTGATTGTATTTAAAAAGGTTATAATAAATCTGAAGATGGCTCAGGGAAGGACGCAAACTTCTCAAAGCACCAGCACATCATAACATTGAAAATAAGATGATATCAACAAATAGTTATGAGGCCGCCATCTCTGCCTCACGCTATGCTCCCCACTTCTTGGTTGTCTCGCTGTCATATCCCTCTGATCCCTGCAAATACCCCGTTTGCATAACCATTCCCATATTTCCATTGTTTCTGCTATTCTGTCTCCTTAAACCTGTAATCAATCCCGTAGATGGATCTGTCATCCCAAAATCATTATCTTGTCTCTCCACTATTATCCATCCTAGTCTTTCTAAAAATAAACCAAATAACAAAAACCAGCACACCTCTCAAAAACAAAGATTTCCTGTTCCTCTCCAGCAACCGTTCCTTCAACCATCCCACACTCAAATGATGTAACAAGTAACCACATGGAAGTTAGGGGGGAAGGCCAGGACAGTATGATGGCTGAAGGCAAAGCAGTGTTGGGAAGTGGATGACGGTGAGATGATGAGGGCAATTATAAGAGCAAACACCGTTGTAAGTTCCTTCCAGATAAGAGAATGTTGAAATTTGAAGTGAGAAAAATTAATTGTATACTTGCAAGAGAACGTGTTAATTGTAAATATATTTGCGAGAAAACTTAATTGTATATTCAAAATTCTGCCAGAAAATACAAGCAAGTTGATCAAATACATATATAAGAACTGCAGGTGGGGAAGGTGCGTCATGGGAAGGGGATAAAATATTCCAGCCAGTAAAAGCACAACAGTAAAAGTAACACATGATCCAACCAACTCTTCTCAGCGGAGTGTATTGCCAGAACAGAACAAAATTGGAGTCTGGCAGGTGAAGTCTCCGCCGCAAAAATGATGTATAATTTCCTCCGCGACGTAGCTGATAGCCTCCTATTTCTCTTGTGGGGATGACAACTCCATATTTTAAAGAGTTCAATAAATAAAGATAAATAATTGACAACGGGATGATGGCCCAGGGTGGTGAGATTATTGGATAACCTCACCAAGAGGCCATGAATGCGTCGCTTATACAGACGTCGTGCCCTTATTCTTATTTCCCTGTTCCCGTTCCATTCTTTCCCCCTTGGGGTTTTTCATAGTTTTTCCCCATAGATACGAGAGAGGTTTTTATAGAAGGAAGGGTGGTCAACGTGGTGTGCCAACTTATGACATGTTACCACGTTGGTTGAGATGCCTGTTGTTTTTTTGATTCCCCCTTTATGTATTGTTATATTATTGGTAGAAAGTTGAATAGATTTACGTACACCTCTGTAGTCCTGGATTAAGCCCTCTGCATATTCAGGCCAGCCCCTGGTGGCTGTGCTATCATCTTTCCCATTTTATTCACTATTGTGTGTTGAGTTGTACTAGCAGGTGCTCTGGTTAGCACGCCGCTGAGGGAGACTGCGATCCAAACCAAGACATTGTCTAAGAAGGTATGAGCCATGGGAATACACCTCAAGGGCATGATTCCTTCGAAGGTTTGGTCAGTATAACTACCTCTGTTCTATTCTCAATGGCTGTGACAGGCTATCTAGTTGCCTGTGAGTGAAAGAGCGGCATGAGCAAGTCCCTAGGTAGATGAGATTGAGATAGAACATGTTAAAACGGCTTATTGCGGCAAAAATGAGGCCTGGTACACTCCTTGGAGCGGGATGGAATCCTTTTTTGTAGACCCCTTTCACCCAGTCACTTTAATCTAGTCTCTAGGCATTTCCCTTCCTTTTTTCCCTTTACTATTAACAATTAGAACGAAAACCACAGCAACATAAATCACCGCTGTGACTAAAGGCAGAATAGGGCTTGACTCTTGATCTAGGAGTACTTTCTAGACTCTGGTCTTGTCACCTATTATGTGGTTCTCTACCTCTGTATGCTGGGGCTTAGGAGAGGGGCCGTAGAGAGAACTTCACACAGCACTGATGGCAGCAGACCCAGTTGATCCAGCACCCAATGTTGACGTACTCTTGTTAAGCACTTCTAGTGCAGTTACATCACCTTCCAAAGAAATGGAACGTTCTACCGGCTCTGCCAAACGGAATAAATTGTCTGATGCATCAACATTGGATGATTCTCTTCTGAATGTTTGTTATGGTATTCAAATTCAAAGATTTTCAAGAAAACCAAACAAAGCCAACAGCTACGGAGATAATTCCTGCGGACAACATTCAAAACTTCTACTTGCGTGTCTGGGAACAGGCTAAAGCGCATGTCAAACAGCTTGTAACGGTGCCAGAGGAAATATGGAATGATGAAGAAATATACGAGAGCAGAATATGCTGTTGCTGGCAAGAGCAAATTTATTACCTTCAGCGACAACAAAGGGGCATTATAATGTGTTATACAGCCATATGGTGACCTTCTACCAGTTAGAGCCACCAGTGATCATCAGCAGACCAAAAAAATATATATGATGTATGTTAGCACTTATAGCAATAGAATTGTCAACAAAACTACATACAGCAAGCTTAAAAGAGGCCAGTGAAAAAAATCAACGTGTATTGTTCTGGCGCTACAAGTTCCAAAGGTATCAAGCAAATTGCAAGTAGTATGTTATATGGTTTAAAACACTTCTAACAAAGTATAGCAAGCTTAATTGATGGAAATGCACATGGAATACTATTATGGAATGGTTTTTTTGCAGTTGAAAAAATATGGTACTGTTACAATTAGACGCTGTGAACTTCATGATGGTTCAGGGTCAATAAGACAGATAATCACCCCAATCTAACACGTTGAGAATAAGACTTCATTGGACTTAGACTAAACTTAACATAAATGAGTAAACAACTAACGCTATGAAAAACTGTCTAACAGCAAATTAAGATAAGATGAAATTGAATCTCAACACATCAGAGCGTGTCTACCAGTTTTACAGAATGGGGACATGAGTGAAGTGCCAACATCAAGGCTCTAAAAATATGAACTCCATACAAGATCACCAATAGTCAATTATGAAATTGATTTATTTTTTTTAAATATTGTTCTTTTGGCACCAAATTGGGATTCCAAAAAAATCTTATGTTACGGAAAAGGTTTGCTGTTCTTCAGTGCCAACCCAGCATGAAGATTGCTCAAGGTGTGAACAGAAAACTATTCCAAAGATTTGATAGTGATGTTGCTGAAGGTCAATCTGATGACCCAGAATTCAATGTTGAGAGTCTTGAAGATCATATACCAGAAAATGAGAAAGAGTCTGAATATAAGTTAAAGTGGCTTTAAAAAGACCGTTACCATAATACTTGGCTGCTTGAACGCAAAGATTCCAACTGCTACAGTTAGAGATTTTTGGAAATGTTAGAGAATACTTTAAACAACTTGGTCATGTTGAGAAGTATGGCATACCTGATAGAGAAAAGGTAGTTACTTGTTGTACAGACACAAGTGATAATGCTGGCTTTCAAGAGTTACCAGCAACGCGTCAGAAGAATTCTTAGTTCCAAACAAAGAGGTAGAACTTGAGGATGCTGTTATTGTGAATAAAAACGTGAACCACAATTATGAATTGAGCATTGCAAAGCCATTAAAACTTGTCACTCCACATAAAAACAAGGAAGAAGCTAAGCATGATGATTAGCACTTAGCATCAGAAGACTTTGTTTTACTAGTCCATATGAGATAAATAATTATTTATATGGTATAAATTATTCTCAAGTGTACATTCATATTACTAGCATTGAGTGTAATAACTCTTTCAAGTAGTAGACTTGTTACTGCTAATTTTTATTAGACATGTAATAACATTTTGTGATCTTCTTGTGATCTTCTACTATGGACTTGAGTCCAAGAAGCTCGCTCAAAGATTTTACACCTCACCCCAGGGATTAAAAGAGGCAATGGGCCAACAACAAAGTTGCCAACTACTGCCCAACCTCTATTACCTCCATACTCTGCAAAATATTTGAAGCCATCCTCCCACCCCGACTCAACAAACACATTTTCCCAATACTTGACAAAAGGTAAGGTGAATTCTGCACCAGCCACTCCAGCCTAGAACAAGTAATGGTACAAACTCCTGGTCAGACAAGGAGTGAATGGCTGAGAAGGGTCTATGATAGTTGAAAGATGCTTGGTGTGCTTCATGTGAAATTTCCTCTTTGGACCTCCATGCTTCAAGCCTTTACCACTGAGAGAAATCAGTGTGTTGCACCATGCTCATTATTGGACGTTCTCCAATGTATGCAGGTGGCTGCAACTCCTCTTTTGCTGAGGTAAGGATTTTGTTTTCTGTACAGCTTAACCGTCCCAACAAGCCCTTCTATGATAAAAGGAAAAAGTAACAAAAAATGATAACAAAATTACCTAGGTTGGGAATTACACATACCTTAAACCTAACAGCATACAACGTAGCTGTCACCAACATTGAAACAGACAAGAAAGCGGTCAAAGACTACAACTTGGTTGTTGCTGGTCAAAGACTACAACTTGGTTGTTGCCAGTCTTCTGGACCGTGAAGAGAAGATCAAGGACCACGTGGAATCATCAGAGGAGGCGGAGGCCTTCTGCACATCAAGAGCGCGTAAGGGGAAGAAACCAGCAGGAAAGGACACGTCGAAGGGTGGAAATAAAAAAGCAGTGACTTGTTTTAAGTGCAAGAAGAAAGGACACTATACGAATGAGTGTCGCTCTGGGAAGAAGAACAACTTGGAGGAGTCTAGTGATAATGCCTCAGAGAACAAGAGAGATGGTGGTGGTAGGAACTGTCATCATGGAAGGTGGCGGAGAAAGCGCGCCTTGGACAAGAAGAAGTCTGCAAATACGGCGCGTGCAAGTCCAATCGCGGTGCGAGTGATTTTGACCCGTCCTTGTGAGTCAAGTTAATTCGAAAACGGAACAGCAAACATTTCGACTTTTTCGCGTCTTTTTAAATATTTATGGTGGCGTCATTGCAAACGTCACCAAGACACTCGACAGCAGCCTCCCACCTTTAGCTTCCAATCTTCCACTTGGTAAATAATAAGATGCACAACTCTACCCTCCCGTTATTCCTATGTAATCCTTTTCACACATAATAATAAATACACTACCTCCTTCATAAAAAGTACTTGTTTGCATGTTTTCAATGGGAAAGGAGGGAGCCACCAGCGGTAGTAGGGAAGCCATGGATGTTGCGATTGCCTTGATGGAAAAGGACAGTAGTATTGGGAGGCATCCTGTAGCCCAGGTTCAAGCAGATCAGGAAGATGGTGATGGTGAGGACAACAACGACTGGGATGGGGAAGCGATTGGTAGCTGCAGATCTGGCGTGAAGGATGGCAGGACCGTTAAAGTTGACGGTGAGGCAATTGAGCCAATTGCCGTCACCTCTAGATCAAAGGGATCAAGGACGTACAAGAAGAGGGGCACTAGCGACGAAATTGCCGCAGACTTAGAGAGGAAGGAGGAAAAGAGGAAGGAGAAGGAGAGAGAGCAAGAACGTAAAGCTTACGAGAAAAAAAAGCTTACGAGAAAAAAAAAGAAGCTTGAAGAAAAGGAAGAGGCTCAGAAGAAGATAGCGCAAATAAAGGTCAATGCCGCGAGACAATGGCAGTGGACGGAACAACAAACCTTAGACTTGATTGCATTGGAAGATGGGCTGCTGGAGACTATGAATTCAAACAAACCAACGGGGCAGGCTTTATTTCGTGGGCTAGATGGAACTCCGAGGAAAAGCTTGAAAGGAGGGCTAGGACGGTGATCATGATAAACTTCTAATATGATGAAGATTGCCATCAAGAGTTTGAATGCTTATGACCTGACCATGCTGGAGAACCGATACAAGAACGGTAAGACCGCTTACACGGTAAGTTTTGATGGATACATAAAATACGCATATTGATACATCCTTTTTATTTGTAGAAACAGCAGAAATGCGATGGCACTGGAGGTGCCGGTCTTTTTGCGCCGATTGAACAAAGTCGCTATCTGCTAAAGCGCATATATGACGCCATGGGGAAGTATACGAAAGACAACGCCGTTATCACGATGATGGGTTGTCTAAAGGGGTCGACGTGTCTACCTTCTCAAAAAAACGGCGCATAGCAAGAGAGGATGTCTGTCAGAATTAGGACGACGGTGACGATGACCGTCGTGATCATGAAAGTGATGAGAATGGGGTGGGGTAAGTGGATGTAGGCAAACAGAACGAAGAAGAGCAGCAGGAATCGTTAAGTGAAGTACATCTCCTATTCAAACGATAATTGAACAAAGACAATAATGACGACAAAGATAACAACGAAGACGCAGGAATTGAAGAAAATGACGAGGATGACAATGAAAGGGACAATAACAATGACGATGACAATGATGGCGACGATGATGATGACAGTGACGATGATGATGACGATGATGTATATTCACGCTATCTACAGCAAGTAACACCCAGTGACTTTGGATCGGAGTGTAGACTATCACTGAAGAATCATAACTTATTTGAGGACTCCTTAAGGTCGACATTACCAGATGACTCAAGCATGACAAAGCAAAAAAGCAGTGCGGTGTATGACGTAGACGGTGCTTACGACAACAGTCTACCGGAAGCAAACGAGAGCGGTTCAAGCCGCCTTACTGGATATCACCTATTGTCAAGGACGTCATCAACTATGCTCACTAACTTGTTTATTAATTTATTGAGATGCATTTTTTCGATGTGAAGACCATAGCTCCTGAAGTCAAGGTCCTGGCTTGTCTTTGCTGGTGGTACTAGGGCTCTCTTTTCCTGGAGGTTTGGATAAGCGGGGCGGGAGCAACCTGGGGAAGGAAGTAAAAACATCCAGTCTTAACAGATGCGGTCAGATGATACATGATATCTGAGATTTGGGATACACTGGCATCCCAATATGTCAACGAATTATACAATTTCTGAACTACCACAGCAATGCCGGCTAGGTACGGCCATGATTGTTACGGCGGTACAGAAGTAAAATCACGCATACGACCGTAACCGGGCCATACTTTCCCACCGTAAAGAATGAACTGAGAGAAAGACAGCCTACCTTCAACCAATTTGAATCCGATGACAGATCAATAGAAACTTCATGTGTTGTTGTGTGACGACTGTGAGCCATTTTGACTCTATGCAACCTCACCAGAAGGAAGCTCACAAGAGATTTTAATATTGGTGGCATTGTGTCATGATCTCCCTCAATGGAAAGATTGAACAGAACGTTGCCAACAGATGGCACATAACGCCGCAAATTTTGAATTAGGTGCATCTGTCTAGCTGCATTGTCCTGACCACATACCATCATAGCCTGCAAAAATGTTCGCCCTTGAGGCAAAACGACCATGACAACGGATTGCTCACAAAAGATCTATGTTTGTTTTAGAGAATAATCCAAACATACCACGTTTAACAATTCCGTGAACGACTTGATTTGCGCCGGTGACCATATATTCTGAAGAAGGTACGATAGAAATTGTGGTCACAGTTCCCAATGTTCTCGAAGTAGAAGACCCAGACGATTGCCTTCATTTTTGATATCCTCTGTGATATAAGCTCCATCCATTCCATCTCTTAGAGCTTTGCAATACGACGACAAAAAACCACGGCCCTCAGCTCGGTGCTTATGATTATAAATAAACTAATCGAATTAGTCTTTGAAGAACTAGTAAGTTTACCCATTTATCACGCATATAAGCAACATCAGGCACGGCGCGGCTATTATTATTACCATACGTAGGGCTCCTCAAGTTGAGAGTCTGCTTATCTTGCTGGTAGCCAATTCCAATACCGTCACAAGCAACAAGATCACAACGATCAACATTGCAAATGGGGCATTGCACTCGATTATCCCAAGTAAGGTCCTGAAGTACCCTATATGCAAACCACGCCTAAGATATATTGATGAATTTGTTGAATACTTGTTGTTCACGGGGCTCAATTAAAACAAAGTTAAACGCACTTTTGCTCGAACAACGTTCTTGATTTATTTCGACTCAACACACGAGTCTTTAAATACTCAAATAAAACGAACAAGTAAAAAGGAAAGACAGCACAAAGGTAAACCTATCGGAGACGCGTACACTCACGCGTTAAACTCTCCACTACAAAGATAAACAAATCAGAGAGCCTTGACGGGAACAAAGGGAATAAAGGCTAGAAGGGAATGTCCAATCACAAACAGGTAGAGTTAAAATTAAACTGGCATAAAGAAAATAAACCAATCAAGGAAGGTAAATCAAAGTAAAAATTCAAATGAGTCCAGAATGTAAATTAGAAGTCCAGTGGGCGATTTCGCGCTCAACTCTAACGACGCGTAAATTTCAGATCACTCTAGTGTTGCGCCCGACACCGCGGACTAATGGTGCGAGTGATCCTGACGCGCCCTTGTGAGTCAAGTGAGCGAAACCCAACAGAATTAGAGATGTAACTTATGCAAATGATTCAGACAAGAAGAAACCTCGAAAATTGTGCCTGGCAAAAATCGCCGTACCCGTTCGTACCGTGCGTACAAACAATATTTTAACCATACCCTGCCGTATACGGGTACGATTTGCCGTGTCCGGCCATATCCTGTATTTGAATATTAATACAAAAACTCACCGCTGTGAAAACCCTAACACTAGGTGGTTTTTTTAACCTGTTATTTTCAAACTTCTCAGCGTAATCCCATTTCCTTTACTCAATAAGCTTGAAAAAGAGAACTCCGCACTACACATCAACTCAGTCATCTTATCCATCATCCGATGTGTGTAAAGATAGCAGTTGTTCTTGTTAAAGATACCAAGATTGCCTAAGTCGGGACCGATAAACTGATGGCGCCGCCGAGGGCAAACTGGGCAGCGAGCTAGCTCAATGAATACTGTTGTTACTGAGTTCTCGGAAAATAGAGTTGCTTGCTTAAAGGACCTATCGTTCGTTGTATGGGAGAGCTTAAAACCACAAGAGCATTGGGCATCTTCCTCAAGTCTCAATGAACCACCTTGACCAATGTCAATCTTTTCAGATGCTTTATAGACTCTAGGTGGCCATAAATTTGCCTCGTTTTCGCATAGAAGAGACAATGGTGGTGGTATTGGCCGATGCAACACTGAAGCATCTGTTTCCTCATTTTTGGGGCTCACTGTGCGTTCATCAAAAGTAGTCACAAATTCATCTGCGCTTAGGAGAATGTCGATATGGCGGCACGAAGCTCTGTCAGTATTGCCACGTATACATCTTGGTCCATTGCATTTGAAATGTTGGGTTTATTCATCTTTCTATTTTGTTTCACTCACCCACATTCGTTATTTTGTCTAAGTTATTTTCCCCGAACCTATTTGTTTACGCGTTATTTAAGTTTTTTGAGTTGATCAGTTTATTGAGCTCCTCATTCCATTTGAGGATGCGTTAATCCCTTAACTTTATTATTTCATGTTTAGTTTATGATACGTAATTGAAGGGATTTACGGATCATGTGGTCTGATGTAAATCCACACTCTCTACATGTATTGCGAAAAGTAGTTAACATTAATATATGGAAGTTTCGTAGTTATTACCTCCCTGTCACCGCTGGAGACTACATCACTATTCTTTATAGTTTAATTCTCTTTATTAATCATTATAATTTAATTACAATTGAGCCCCGTAACCCCTACAAGTGGTAGCACTTCACCTGGTTGGAAGGAGGAGTGAATCGATCCATTTGAGGCCGAAGAGTAAAAGAGAAAAGAGCGTTATCCCAAGAAAGAAAGCAAGCTGTCAACACGAGAAGATGACGAAAGAGAACGACGACAAACCGTGATGTTTGATGGGACACAGTTCCACATCTGGAAGTACCGCATGATCGGGTACTTGAAAGGCAAAGGCCTTTGGAAGATCGTCGAGAAGGGCTGGACGCCCTATGCAGTCGTTGACACGCCTACAAATGCCGAAAAGAAGACTAGGTTAGAAGAAGAAGACCTGGACATGAAAGCAAAAGCAAGAATCGAATCAAGAGTTCACGACATCATCCTACCGTTGATACAGGATGAATCCACGGCAAAGGTGACTTGGGATAAGATCATTGAGATCTTTGAGAGAAAGGCTTAGACAACCAGAAACGCGATTAGACGAAACTCACGAGCTTGAAGATAAAAGAAGATGACGATTTGAAGACTTACATCGCAGAAGTCTCGTCAACCATGCAGCAACTGGAGGCTGCGGGGGAGGACACGATAGCCCGTAAAGCATCTCCATTCTCCTGACGACCCTCCCTGAAGCATACGACATCATAGTCAACCTTCTCGAGAATGATCCAACAGCCGAGACTGACCATGCCTATGTCGTTGGAAAGCTGTTAGATCATGAAACGAAATTGAAAGAGAGAAAGAAAGAAAATGAAGAGAATGAAGGCGCTCAGGCTCACGCTGCGGGACGCTACAATAATCAACAACAAAGACACCGCGGCGGCGAGGACCGAGAATGCTACAATTGCGGAAAGAAAGGCCACTTAGCAAGAGACTGTTGGAGCGCGAGAAGAAATAACGACAACAGAAATGAAAGAGACAACGAACCCCAAGCTCAACCTGCGGCTGCAGGAAGAGGGTTTTACCGTGGAAGAGGTCGCGGTGGTTTCCGTGGTCGAGGAGGACGTGGAAGAGGAGGTCGAGGCCGAGGTGGTTGGAATCGAGGACCAAATGCAAACCTGGCAAACCAAAACAACAATCAGAACACCAACAACGGAGGAAATCCTGTGGTCTTCGTTGCAGCAGTACCTACCGTCAACATGAGCTCGGAAGGCGGTCCGCAGACTAGAGACATCAGATGGATGTTAGACTCTGGAGCCACTCACACATGACGTTCCAGCGCAACATCCTGTCGAACTACCGCTCCATCCAGTGCAACATCAGCACTGCCGACAACAACAGCAATCTTGAATCCCGTGGAGTTGGTGACTGTGAAGTGAAGATTAGAAACGGTGAAAGAACAGGAACGTTAATACTCAAGAACGTTTTATACGTACCAAACATCGGACGGAACCTGATCTCGCTTGGGATGGCGAGAAAGAAGGATCTTGACATATTCCCGAAGGACGACGGATACGACCTTAAACCAAAGAAAGAACCGTCAGCACAAGCACTTGCAACGTTCACCTACAGCAGCAAAGAGAACCTCATCTACCTTGATCAAGTCATCGAATTCAAGCCAAGCACTTCCTCAGTAAAGGTCGTGAAGGACCTGACACCGCACCAGTGGCACTTGCGGATGGGTCATCTAGGAAAGAAGGGAGTGAAGAAGTTAATGAAGGTAGCGAAGGGGAGTCAAGATGACGAATGAAGACGACACTTACCTGTGTGAGGGTTGTGTTGATGGGAAAATGACAAGGACATCATTTCCTGACAAACCCGACGAGTTGAAAGCCAAGGAGCCTCTCGAGAAAATCCACGTTGACATCGTTGGACCTATGAAGACCGCGTCAAATGGTGGCGCACGTTACTTCCTCACCATCGTCGATAGCGCAACAAACTACGTTACCGTTTACCTGTGCAAGAAGAAGAATGAGTCGTTCAAGTTCATCAAAGTTTTAAAGAAGAAGCCGAGAAGAAAATCAAAAGGAAGCTCATTGAAGTAGTTGCAGACAACGGCGGCGAATTCAACAACAAACTAATGAAGGATTGGTGCTTAGAGCATGGGATTCGACTTACGTTCACCATGCCTACACACCGAACAGAACGGTGTTGCCGAACGGATGAACAGGACCTTGAACGAGAGGTCTAAAAGCATGTTAAGTTCTTCAAAACTCGAAACGCGTTTTTGGGGTGAAGCCGTGATGGCTGCAGCTTACCTCATTAACCGATCACCAACCCGAACAACGAACAAGATGCAACGCCGCTTGAGAGATTTGCTGGAGTGAAACCTGACTTGTCGAGACTTCGTGGTTGGGGTTGCCTGGCACTCGTATTGATACCCAAGCAGCAACGAAGAAGGGAGATTTCAACGCACGACGGTGTGCTCTCGTGGGTATGAACCGCTGGGTTATCGCCTTGGGATTTGCAAACAAATAAGTTGGTTAGAAGCAAGTCTGTGATTTTTAACGAGGGAGTAATGGCGGCAGAAGCAGAGAAGGGGAGAATCAAAGTTTGAAGGGGAGGTTCAAGAATGGAAAAACGACCTAGACTTACCGGATTACTCTACAGACTCGTCAAGCTCTGGTGGTAGTGAAGTTGACACGCGATTAATGACGAAGAGTCTGGATGACGAAGATGATAATGTTAGTTATCATACACCCGATCGCGACGACGATGAAGATGAAGAAAGGAGGAACCTCACTCACCTACCGTTCGTCGATCTGGTGGAAGAAGAGTTCCAAACTTCCGTGAAGACCTGGATGAACCATACGAAACATCCCTTCGAAGGTCATCACGGAACAAGAAGAAGCCTGGAGAGTTTTGGACGGTTAGACCATCAGCAAACACGGCATGTTAGAAGATGACGACGAACCAAAGACCTACCAGGAAGCGATGGGTAGGAAGGAAAAGGACGAGTGGAGGAAAGCGATGGAGGAGGAAATGAAAAGTTTGGTTGAGATGGGAACATGGAGGTTGGTTCCCCGACCTAAAGGGAGAAAGATTATTAAATCAGGATGGGTGTACAAAACAAAGCGAGATGAGTTGGGAAATCTTGATAAACGGAAAGCGAGATTTGTTGCTAAAGGTTACTCGCAAAAACAAGGAATCGACTATGACGAGAAGTTCGCACCCGTTATCAAGCAAGCGACGTTGAGAGTGATGCTTGCAGTCGCATGTCAAGAAAACATGGAGATTCGGCAATACGATGTGAAGACCGCGTTTTTAAATGGCAAGCTTGAAGATCATGAGATCTATATCGAACAACCAGAAGGATTCGTCGTGGAGGGGAAAGAAGACTGGGTGTGCCTGTGCATAAGAGCCTCTACGGACTCGTTCAAGCACCAATGTGTTTCAACACCGACTTGAACACGTTCCAAGTCGACGAGGAGAAGTTTACTCGCTCAGCGGCGGATCCATGCCTTTATTACAAGCGAAACGGCAAGGACTCACCTTGAAGGGGGTCTACGTCGATGATATCATAGAGGCGTCGACGAGCAAGGAGGGATTAGACCGATCAGAAAAACGATTTATGAGACGTTACCGAGGTACAGGAGCTCCAAGTTTTCGATACGTCCTGGGGTGGCAATGTCGCTATGATCGTGTGGGATAGCTACTGGGGTCAAAACCGTTGACGTATGTTACCAAAGTACCGGTTTCAGACCCAACACGGCCGGGTCCAGAGGACAGGGCCGTAACACGGCCGTATCCGGTCTGTAAGAACCGGTACCGAAAAACGGCCGGGTCGGGCGGGCCGGCCGTAACCGGTCTGCAAGAACAATTACCGAAATACGGCCGGGTCGGGCGGGCCGGCCGTAGCCGGTCTGCAAGAACAATTACCGAAATACGGCCGGGTCGGGCGGGCCGGCCGTAACCGTTCTGTAGAAACCGGTACCATAACACGGCCGGGTTGGGAAGAAACCGTACTAAAGCACGACCGGGTCGGGCGGGCCGGCCGTAACCGGGCTGTAAGAACCAATACCGAAATACGGCCGTAAGAACCGGTACCGAAATACGGCCGGGGCGGGCGGGCCGGCCGTAACCGGTCTGTAAAAACCGGTACCATAATACGGCCGGGTGGGAAAGGAACCGTACTAAAGCACGACCGGGTCGGGCAGGCCGGCCGTAACCGGTTTGTAAGAACCGGTACCGAAATACGGCCGGGGCGGGCGGGCCGGCCGTAACCGGTCTGTAAAAGCCGGTACCATAATACGGCCGGGTTGGGAGGGCCGGCCGTAACCGGTCTGTAGGAACCCTACTAAAGCACGGCCGGGTTGGGCGGGCCGGCCGTAAACGGTCTGTAAGTACCAGAACCAAAATACGGCCGGGTCGGGCGGGCTGGCCGTAACCCGTCTGTAAGAACAGGTACTAAAAGACAGCCGGGTCGGGCGGAACGGCCGTAAGCGGTCTATAAGTAGCCCGGCGGTAACCGGTCTGTAGGGAGCGTACTAAAGCACGGCCGGGTCGGGCGGACCGGCCGTAACCGGTTTGTAAGAACCGGAACCAAAACATGGCCGTGTTCGTCTGGACGGCCATAGTGTTTAGTCTATAGCGGAAGGTGTCTTGAGGAAAGGGAAGTGACCGGAGTCACAGACATCTTACCCTATAAGACGGATCCTGTTCCTTATGTTTTAGGAAACAATTTTCTTGAATACTTTTAGTTTTAGCCGTATACGGTCTCCATACTTACGGCAATATCCACAACATATAAAGGTCGGTACGGCCGTATACGGTCTCCATAATTAAGGTAATCTCCACAGCATAAAAAGGTCGGTACGGCCGTATACGGTCTCCATTCTTAAGGTAATAGCCACAACATATAAAGGTCTGCACGGCCGTATACGATCTCTATATAACAAGGTCGGTACGGCCGTATACGGTCTCCATACTTAAGGTAATATCCACAATACTTAAGGTGATATCCACAGCATAAAAAGGTCCGTACGGCCGTATACGGTCTGTATACTTAAGGTAATCTCCACAGCATAAAAAGGTCGGTACGGCCGTATACGGTCTCCATACTTAAGGTAATAGCCACAACATATAAAGGTCTGCACGGCCGTATACGATCTCTATATAACAAGGTCGGTACGGCCGTATACGGTCTCCATACTTAAGGTAATATCCACAATACTTAAGGTGATATCCACAGCATAAAAAGGTCCGTACGGCCGTATACGGTCTGTAGAACAAGTTCGGTACGGCCGTATACGGTCTCCATATACGGTTCTGTACGTAGGTATAACAAGCCTAGACGGAATGGACCGCGCTAGGTATATTCATTTACCAAAATATTAATTATGATGAATGGATATAGAACACATTGTATTATCTAGAATTATGACACTTATACAGCTTAAGAAATGCATCAGAACCAAGGCGCGCCAGATTTTGGTGTTGCTTTCTGTTGTGTGCACAAACGTAAGTATGTATAGTCATGTTTGCATGACCTTCTGTCATATAGGAGGTGGATTTCTTCATCTGCGCCATACCCTTGTTCGCTGACTCCTGATAGCTAGTGTTGAGGTCCCCAACATTAACGTCGGCTCTATAGTGCATAGCATGGGATGCGATGGAGCATCCAACGTGTGAGTGCGAATGAAAGTCATCTATCATGAAGCGACAGTCCTTGAAAAACTCATACTCTCGTAGCATGCAATAATCTGCAGCATGGCAATTATTGTCTGCGAGACAATATGCTGGGCAGGTTCTAAATCTAAAAAAGAATTTGTGTTAAAAGAGGACTTGATGTTTATGTACCTAGTAAATAGAGTTGAAAAAACGTCGTTGACACTTTCATTTGATGGAAACAGGTGATAACCAATGTAAAATCGATGTCGACACATGAAAACCATAGCTCCTGAAGTCAAGGTCCTGGCTCGTCTTTGGCGGTGGTAGTATTTTGGACACCTCACCCATCTGTGTTGGGGTCTAGGGCTCTCTTTTCCCGGAGGTTTGGATAAGCGGGGCGGGATCGAACCTGGGGAAGGAAGTAAAAACATCCAGTCTTAACAGATGCGGTTAGATGATACATGATATATGAATTTGGAATACACTGGCATCCCATATGTCACGAATTATACAATTTCTGAACTACCACGGCCATGCCGGTCCGGTGCGGCCATGCGGTCCGTTACGGCCATGTTGGCCATGCCGGTCCGGTAGCCATGTTGGTCATGCCGTCCGGACGACCATCATTATTACGGCGGTACAGAAGCAAAATCACGCCATACGGCCTTAACCGGGGCCGTACTTTCCCACCGTAAAGAATGAACTGAGAGAAAGACAGCCTACCTTCAACCAATTTGAATCCGATGACAGATCAATAGAAACTTCATGTGTTGTTGTGTGACGACTGTGAGCCATTTTGACTCTATGCAACCTCACCAGAAGGAAGCTCACAAGAGATTTTAATATTGGTGGCATTATGTCATGATCTCCCTCAATGGAGAGATTGAACAAAACGTTGCCAACAGATGGCACATAACGCCGCAAATTTTGAATTAGTTGCATCTGTCGAGCTGCATCATCCTGACCGCATACCATCATAGCCTGCAAAAATGTTCGCCCGTGAGGCAAAATGACCGTGACAACGGATTGCTCACAAAAGATCTATGTTTATTTTAAGTTGGACAAGAGAATAATCCAAACATACCACGTTTAACAATTCGGTGAACGACTTGATTTGCGCCGGTGACCATATATTCTGAAGAAGGTACGATATAAATTGAGGCCACAGTTCCCAATGTTCTCGAAGTAGAAGACCCAGACGATTGCCTTCATCTTTGATGTCCTCTGTGATATAAGCTCCATCCATTTCATCTCTTGCAGCTTTGCGATACGACGACGAAAAGCCACGACCCTCAGCTCGGTGCTTATGATTATTAATAAACTAATCGAATTAGTCTCTGAATAACTAGTAATGTTTACCCATTTATCACGCATATAAGCAACGTCAGGCACGGCGCGGCTATTATTGTTAACATACGTAGGGCTCCTCAAGTTGAGAGTCTGCTTATCTCGCCGGTACCCAATTGCAATACCGTCACAAGCCAACAAGATCACAACGATCAACATTGCAAAAGGGGCATTGCACTCGATTATCCCAAGTGAGTCCTGAAGTACCCTATATGCAAACCACGCCTAAGATATATTGATAAATTAGAGATGTAACTTAGGCGGAATGATTCAGACAAGGGTTAACGTCGAAAATTGTCCCTGGCCAAAATCGCCGTACCCGTCCGTACCGTGCGTACCCGTCCGTACCGTGCGTACAAACAATAAATTTAACCATACCCTGCCGTATACGGCCGCACCATGCCGCCGTATACGACCGCACCCTGCCGTATACGCATATTAAATAAAAACTCACCGCTGTGAAAACCCTAACACTAGGTGGTTTTTTTAACCTGTTATTTTCGAACTTCTCAGCGTAATCCCATCTCCTTTCCTCAATAAAGCTTGAAAAAGAGAACTCCGCACTACACATCAACTCAGTCATCTTATCCATCATCCGATGTGTATAAAGATAGCAGTTGTTCTTGTTAAAGATACCAAGATTGCCTAAGTCGGGACGATAAACTTATGGCGCCGCCGAGGGCAAACTGGGCAGCGAGCTAGCTCAATGAATACTGTTGTTACTGAGTTCTCGGAAAATAGAGTTGCTTGCTTAAAGAACCTATCGTTCGTCGTATGGGAGAGCTTAAAACCACAAGAGCATTGGGCATCTTCCTCAAGTCTCAATGAACCACCTTGACCAATGTCGATCTTTTCAGATGCTTTATAGACTCTAGGTGGCCATAAATTTGCCTCGTTTTCGCATAGAAGAGACAATGGTGGTGGTATTGGCCGATGCGACACTGAAGCATCTGTTTCCTCATTTTCGGGGCTCACTGTGCGTTCATCAAAGTAGTCACAAATTCATCTGCGCTTAGGAGAATGTCGATATGGCGGCACGAAGCTCTGTCAGTATTACCACGGATACATCTTGGTCCATTGCATTTGAAAGACGTTATTCCACTCTTGAAGGACAGATTCACAATCCTCCACTGGGGCCCAACGTCGAGCTCGTCATGTAGAACGGCATATATCTTAAAGGTCTTGTCAATGTGTAGGGGTACATATGGCAAATCATCTGCATGTAGGGGAGGGATAATGAAATTAAAAAGGACAAATAAATTTCATTCAAACACGGGCCAAAACGTACGGGCCTGTGCTGTACGGGCGGGACGGGCACCGCGGCTAATTGTCAAAATACAGGTTAAATATAAACTTACCCAATGGATGCTTCACGTAATGTCGAGCAAAATGTATGACATCACTATGAATACACGCGTTAACGATAGGGGTGCAATTGCAGGCAATGATCATTCGTTCTGTGTCTATATTGTGAATTTTGACAACGGGAAAGTTGGTTCCCTGCAATTAGCTGCTTAGTATAACAATACCATTAGTCGAAATTTACCTGGCAAACCATCTTTCCATCGTTGTAATCCTGCACAATATAAACATTTCCTGGACGCGGAACTGCAATCAGATCGTAATTTTTTAGAAGTTCATTGTATTTAGAAGAGTGGTTTGTCTGCTGTCCAGGGTCCTGAAATTGTTAGTTGATAAGAGTAAAATACGACGGCTAACGAATATCTGCTATATCCAATGCGAGTATCGGGATCTATGACATATGTCCTAATATACCGTCACCAATTAGGACCTCGGGGTCAACCACTTGAAAATTTGGATTATATGGCTCCCTAACCCTAACCCTGCTCCTTCAATAACGTCGTGATTCCAGCCTTCCTCTGCAGGGCATATTCAACTGCACGTGGTAAGAGTTGAGCCAGCATATATCAGTGTGATAACCAAAAATATACTAGCCTTACCTAAACCACCCCTAGTGTAGACTTCGCCCCGCTTCTCGCAACGAGCTTTCTCCCGCTTTTCCCACTTTGTCAACTTTGACTTAGATGCTATCTTCACGGGGAAGCCATGGTGCAATACTGGATGCAAATACAGGGAGACTTTAAGTGTGCTTTGACAACAGCACTAAAATTTTATATGTAACGTAGAAAATTGTTACGCCTATAAACGGACAGTTTGAAGGGTACCGTCTGTATACGTACGTAGCAGGTCGAACATGGCCTAGTACGCCCCAAAACAGAGCCAAGCGGCGACTTTAAAACAACATAAAAAATCAAGACGGACGTGTTTGGCATATGTGTGTTATATAAATTGAAAGCTCTCAATGAGAAAAACCTTGTACGTATGCTCGGTAGCTTCTAACGGTCTGTGCCGTCTTGCAATTATTAATTCCAGCTTGGTAAACACAAAATTCGACTTTAAAATTCAATAAAACACTCTACAGACGTGATAGAGGTGTGAATCATCACCAATGAATTCCCCATATCTGTTTACTTTGGACCAAGTAGTCGTCGGCGCTTGACTTGCAAATCGAAGTTTGGGCTCAACGGAGTGGTGTAGTTTTAGGGCATGCGCGTCAAAAGCTTTCATTTGAAAATACCAAATGCGGACATACATGTTCGGCATATGTGTGTTATATCATTAGAAAGCTCTCAATGAGTGGATGCTCGTACATATCATTCGCATCTTCTAGAGGTCTTTGCCGTCTTGCAATTATTATTTCCAGCTTGGTAAACACAAAATTCGACTTTAAAACTCAATAAAACACTCTACAGACGTGATAGAGGTGTGAAACCATCACCAATGAACTCCCCATATCTGTTTACCTTGGACGAAGTAGTCGTCGGCGCTTGACTTGCAATTGAAGTTTGGGCTCAACGGAGTGGTGTAGTTTTAGGGCATGCGCGTCAAAAGCTTTCATTTGAAAATACCAAATCCGGACATACATGTTCGGCATATGTGTGTTATATCATTAGAAAGCTCTCAATGAGTGGATGCTTGTACGTATTATTGGCAGCGTTTAACGCTCTGGCATCGCCTGCAATGCGCTTTTTCCGCTCCGTTAGCACTAAATCTTCCTCAAAAACATTGCGGAGACAACTGTTCGGGGCTGACGCATGGTGAAAGAGTAATCTGAGTACTTTTACTTCAATTAAATGGTTAGGATATTAAATATCCTTCGGTAATTATCAATTGCAGTAACAAATGGTTTAAACATACTTAATAAATTGGCCATCTTTGGGCGTACCCGTGCGGGTTATGGCCAAAAAAGGACGTACCCGTGCGGATACGGCCAAGAGGGGACTTAGCAATTTTTTGAAAAATGCTATCCAAAAATTTTCACCGGGCAGGCCGGAAATGGTCCACTACGGCCCTTTTTTTTTTAGCAAATGTTCTCGTTTTCAAACAAGATTGTCAACGTACGTGCTGGGCCATGTGATATCATCATTGAAAAAATCCGATACCAGAAGAAGAGAATTTGACAAAAAAAAAAGAATGTATTGTCCATGCTGCAACCGCGACCTCCCACACATTGATGACCTTGAGGACCACCTCATGGACAGAAGTAGTGGTGGTCACGGACTTCGAAGCCCGTTTTTGAGTTTCGCACTCCGTATTACAAATGAAGAAATACTTTTAAAGTTGACTGCGAGTGCCATGCAGGGCTTTGACTTTAAAGTTCAATCCTCCACCTCATCAGCATCCGCCGTCGCTAGCACCTCAGAACCTGCCGTCGGTCGTCGTGAGGAATATCACAAGACTACCGATGTGTACAGGAAAAAGTATACACAAGTTAAGCTTTACATTAACTTTCATCGTAGCATTCGGGTTATATCCTATAGTATAAACCCTTGACAGGTAATAAAATTTCGATGTTTATGAGACGTATACACGCGTATACAGTAGTATGCTGCAGTATTTGGTAGGTAACGTAATCCATTTTGTCAACGGTTTAGGTACGGTCGATAACGGTGATTGTCTTGTCATACGTCATTTAAATTTAATTATAAGAGATTTTTCGTACCATTATATACTACCGTAGCAATGTCATATTATTTTTTAGGAGGGTTTATGAGCGGTAGAATACGCCGGTATACAGTAGAGTTACTTTAACTCTAGATGTATTGGCGTCGCCCATCCATTCATTCATACATACATTCATCATACATCCATTCATCCCTTCAGCAATCCAACCATCCATCCATCCATACATCCATCCATCCACTACTCCGGCCATCCAGCACACCATACATCTGTCCATTCTTGTCCGTCCCTCCATCCATCCATCTACTTTTCCCTCCATCCACCTGACCATAATTTGTCCATCTTTCCATCCATGCATTCCATTCCGTCCATCAATTAATACAGTATTATTGCATCTCGTATTATTAGCTTGATCATAATAGTTTAGTTATATACAAATGTAATTGCTATAAAGACGTCTACTATTGCCAATACTTTTGCGTACGGTCAGTACGGCGTTACACATCCTCCTGCGGTTACATATTAACCATCCCAGTCGTATACAGGCATATACTTCTGCTAATACTTTGTGTACGGCATCATACGGCGTTTTACGTCCTCTTGCGGTTACATATTAACCATCACAGTCGTATACAGGCGTATACCATTACCAATACTATGTGTACGGTCGCGTACGGCGGTATACGTCTTCCTGCGGTTACATATTAAACGCCACAGTTGTATACAGGCGTATACCATTGCCAATACTTTGTGTACGGCCCTATACGGCGTTATACGACCTCTTGCGGTTACATATTAATCATTACAGTCGTATACAGGCGTATACCATTACCAATACTATGTGTACGGTCGCGTACGGCGGTATACGTCTTCCTGCGGTTACATATTAAACGTCACAGTTGTATACAGGCGTATACCATTGCCAATACTTTGTGTACGGCCCTATACGGCGTTATACGACCTCTTGCGGTTACATATTAATCATTACAGTCGTATACAGGCGTATACCATTACCAATACTATGTGTACGGTCGCGTACGGCGGTATACGTCTTCCTGCGGTTACATATTAAACGTCACAGTTGTATACAGGCGTATACCATTGCCAATACTTTGTGTACGGCCCTATACGGCGTTATACGACCTCTTGCGGTTACATATTAATCATTACAGTCGTATACAGGCGTATACCATTACCAATACTATGTGTACGGTCGCGTACGGCGGTATACGTCTTCCTGCGGTTACATATTAAACGTCACAGTTGTATACAGGCGTATACCATTGCCAATACTTTGTGTACGGCCCTATACGGCGTTATACGACCTCTTGCGGTTACATTCTAATCATTACAGTCGTATACAGGCGTATACCATTACCAATACTATGTGTACGGTCGCGTACGGCGGTATACGTCTTCCTGCGGTTACATATTAAACGTCACAGTTGTATACAGGCGTATACCATTGCCAATACTTTGTGTACGGCCCTATACGGCGTTATACGACCTCTTGCGGTTACATATTAATCATTACAGTCGTATACAGGCGTATACCATTACCAATACTATGTGTACGGTCGCGTACGGCGGTATACGTCTTCCTGCGGTTACATATTAAACGTCACAGTTGTATACAGGCGTATACCATTGCCAATACTTTGTTTACGGCAGCGTACTGCTGTAGTTCTTTTATAAAGATATCCTCCACAAATTAAAATTAAGATGTGAGTGTAGAAATACATATTTATTTGTGCCAATATTGTTATATCCTACGCCTCGGACTTCGACGAGGGCTTTGCCGCCATGCAACTTCCCGTTCAGGTGAACTGTATTCTGTTACAGATGAACGGGAGAACCCTGAACGTGGAGACCGAGACCGACGGCTTGACACCCGAGAAAGGGACCGGCTAGGCGGTAGATAGTGTACCTTTCTTCTGGAGCGCCGAGAGATTGATGCGTCCTCTGATGATCTAATCCTCTCAGAACGTCGAGGCGATTGACGCAATGAACTGCGTTGCGACCGGCGCGGTTCTTCACGATCCATTTCTGACAAGCGAGTATTCAGACGCCGTGGTTGTTCGGAGTCGTCAGAGATGTGGTCGTGCAACACAGACGTTTCATTATTTTCGTTAACATTGAGTTGATCTACCAAAAAAAAAGTTATATTACATATACTCAACCCTATCAACATTACCTATCCTCCTATCAAGACTGTTCAGCCTATCTTCCAACCTTTCCACCATATCTTTAATCAGGTCAAGCTTCTGAAACAGATCGCTATTGTGAGCATTATCTCTATTCCGTAGGTGCGTAAAGCCGGATATCAATGCCCGATGAATCGCATTGTTTTCATGCATAACTAGGTTAAGAGAATCCTGCTGTGCCGCCAGTGTCTGAAGTCCTGTTCCTCCAACGCTTACAATGTAGTTGTCATTTAACCTCTTTATCTCTCTTCGGTCAAAACCTGAAAACGTGAAGGGTTATTTAGTT